>QFEQ01001346.1:0-11268 GCA_003316335.1 Hemileccinum impolitum | reverse complement strand
GTTTCCTCTGGGAGAACTCGGTGTGCAATTCAGCTTGCCCCGCCGTTGGAGCCATGACACGTGCGAAAAGGTACTAAGCTTACCACATAACACGAGTCCAACCGTTAAACACGCACCCGCAACCTGCTTTGTCAGCCACTGATGATGCCTCGCGGGGTTACGCTGAAGCTGAGATATCTCGCGCGCGGACTCTGCAGATGCAACTTGAAAGTATCCAAGTTATGCCCAGATGCGGGTCCGAGCCGATCTCTCATGCCCTTCTCCACATATTGGATCCGTTATCCACGTGTTCCCATACACCCACGTTCCTCACCATATCTGTCGTATCTATCGATTTCTCACTCGCCGTAATTGTGTAAACTCGCAAAAACACCCTCAGGAAAGTAGATGAACCTTCCTATCGCCCTTACTCATTCCCCCTCCTCCTTCACAGTACATATTTTGCCTGTAACCCCTGCAAGTAATGTCCAATCAGCCCGCTACTGTTATTGTCCCACTCAATCTTGGCCCCGTTGCTAATTACGAGCGACATGTCTTCCCACTTGCTACTCATGATGGGCCTGATGGGCCCGATTCAAACCTCGGCAAGGGCAATCTTCTGCTTTCTGCAACATTGGACGAAATCAAGAAGATCAAGGAGATGGGAATTGATCTCGCCCATAGCGGCGAGTTTCTTTATAACACGAGAATCAAGTTTGAAGCGTTAGTGGTAGTGGACTTTCCCATCAGCTAGTTCTAATGTAGTTGCAGCCTAGAGGCAAAGAGGGCGAAACTACAGAAGAAGCAAAAAACATATAATCCTTTCAAACTCTTCCTACATTATCGAGCGGCTCGGTTCTTCCATGCCGCATCTTTGAAAATGTTTCTTGAAACCAAAGTCAGATATCTGTTGAATGCTAAGATATGATTTGCTTCGAGCAAACGTCTCATCCAGGAGACATCCGAGAAGATACAAAAGGACCACAGACTGCAATTGGTTCCGAGTGCAGAGATTCGTGCCGTCGATGGCAGTGGTGAGTCGTGAACATCTTAATGTAAGGGGCTGATGCTTATCTTCCCATGTACTTCAGAAGATGTACCAGCAGATGCAGAAATTACTCATATCGCGATCAAGCTACCTGGCGAATTGGACGACGACGCTAGGCAAGCAATCACCGATGCAACTGATACGATAGTTTCTCATGCGTCAGAATCTTTTGCCGAGCGTTCTTTCATTTCCAGGTTGGATGACTTGGATGGTAAGGAAGGCGTGACATTCAAATTTGACGATAATTGATATGCTTAAACACAAGAGGAAGACTTGGGGCTTCTGAGTCTTGCCGATACCAATGCCGAGAGTGTCTTGAGCCTAATACCTGAATCTATTTTTCGCGCAGATGAAAGCGGCGAAACCCAAGAGCCCTTCACATTCGGTAGCCCTCGCCAATCGCCGGTCATTATCCAAAACATCGCTGTCTACAATAATTCCATAACGTCGACGAACTCCACTGTCACTGGAGCAACAATTAACCAAGGCTCGGGAAACATGGGATGTTGGTGCCGTCCCTTGTCAAATCATGTACGACACTGACATCTCCACAGCATCGGTTTCTCAATAATTGATGCTATATGACCCCGCTCGTATCTTTTCATTCTTCCCGGTATTGTAATATTTGTATTCATAGCGTGTGATGCTTCTACTTCAATACGCACTTCTTTCTATAGTATTCCATACCTTGAACGTACACGCCGGTGATGTTGATGACGCAGTGGTTGCTGGGTTCTTACAGCTCTCCATCCATCCATCTTTCTATCCCTCTATCAAGTAACGATCCCCCCCCTCCCCGCTACGCCTGTATTCGTGCGACGTGCTGATACATGGACAGGGCCTCAGCAGCCTTCTCATTCGCAAGATTAATGGAGACTATAACAACTTGGTTGGGTTCCCTGGGGCGACGTTCTTCCAATTCCTAGATAAAGCAGTAGACGAAGAGGCGGAGTTTCTGCAGATACAAAGCTGAGAGTCTGAGATGGGAGGGCTGTACTGGATCGCATCATGATTAGGAATGTTTAGTTGACACTGCCAACTGGCAGCCAACATTGGCACGCCAACTTGAGGCTATTACTGTAATAACTTGTCTGTGTCGCTTCATCGAATCCTTTACGGATGGCGAAGAGCGATCCCACAATGGAATGGTTCCATCGTGGGGACTGCATGGCAGCGAAAAAGTGCGTGTGGGAATCCGAAAGGATCCCAGACGCCAGAGCGACCTGTGGGACCGCACAGGCAGGAAGCCTCCCTCCTTCCCACTCGTTCTACCCGCAATCGCAACCGATCTATCCGGGGTCGCGCCCCCGCCTACGCGGGCCACCACGTGGATTGGCCAACTCCCTTGATAGGGCTTAAGATCGGAAGCTGGTACCCTAAACGGTCTCGGAAGGGCAGCGGTAGGGGTAGGGGTAGCCCCCTGACGAGAGCTTTCGCCGGCTCGAAACCGCCTACCCAACCCGCCTCCCTTATCCACCTCCATCTGTACTGTACATGGGCGTTCCCCATGGCCCGGCTCTCATCTTCGGAGAGGAGCGACCGACGGACAGATGTGTGGAACTGACAGCCCGAGCGTCCCTCTTCGCACACAGATCTTATACCATGGCTCTACGAGCTATGGTCCCATAATGCGCCTCTTGCATGCTCTCGAGATCCTGGGATGTATATGTTCCTTTTTTCAGATCTGCGCCTGAGGGTTGTCTCAAACGCCAGAATGGATATAACTGGCAAGCACAACTCGGAACCTGCTCCCAGAACGGTAAAATTACCAGCACGAACAAAATGTACGTTTCGATAGGCCATGGCGGACGCTCGTTGAGATGAATTCTCTTTTGGTATATATTCTGGACGTTTGCTTCAAGTTCTGGTAGAAGACTTGAAGTTGGATAGCAGATGCTCTGGGAAACCCTCAGCCCGGTCAGTCCATCGACACACGATCTTCGTTGGCAGCACTCTGAAAGAAGTCATCCCAGAAGCTATAATAGCAAGTAAGTGCGCTCGTTAGCATTTCTACCTTACCTCGCTCCATGTTCGGACGCAAGCTTTGGGTCTGTCTAAGCGACACGGCACAGATGTCAGTTCCCAAGTTAAGTAGAAAGATGTAAAATGACTGATGGAGTTGTCTAAAACTTGCAAAGTTGCCTGTCTTTCGGAGATTGGCAGCAAGACAACTTTGAACGTACGTAGTGCGCTCTCAAGAAATTTCCCAAAAAGCAATGAAGGCGCAATTATGCCTTTCGTGCACCACTAACGTCGTGAACCCGTTGATCACCATACGACCAATGCGTTTGACCGAGGTACCACAATACTGCCTCCCTGACTTCATCCAGCCAGGGAGTAGGCGTGACATAACCTGCTCTGGATGTGGAACGGAAGAGAACGGTAAGAGCGGGTGGGTAGGTGGGAGCGGGTAGTCAGTCGGGAGTATCAAATGTAGCTAGTAATGGGTCGAGAATAAGAACGAGGACGATGGTCGGTGGAAAAGGCATACGTTACCAAGGCTAGACCCTCCATGGGCCAACATCCCAGGCATGTCGGTGACTGCCAGAACCTCTTCCTCAGTCGACTTCCCATGTGCGCCAATGTCATTGACGTTCTCAACGACCTTTGACTGCCGGAGAGCACAGCGAGCAAATCCAAAACTGGTGCAGCGTATGACCTCGGAAAACGGAGCATGACTGAAAAATGACACTGCCTGCTTCTTGATCAGCCTAGCGCGATGCAACTTGCGGTCAAACGTAAGCAGATCCGAGAACGGCGGTGTACCATTCAACAGTTCCTCTGCATGGTACTCGAGCGGTCCCCTTCCCCCGGGCGTCATGAACGGGAGCCGGTAAGAAAACATACTGATGGAAAGCATGAATTCGCCTCCGCCTCCCCGCTCGTACCATGTTTTGTCTGAATAGAGGCGCAAATTGAGCGAACCGACAGTTCGATACGGCTGCCTTTGCCGATACACCCATCCTTCCTTCGACATTTCACCGCGTAGGTACCGTCGATAGAGTACTCGGGTCATCGCTACTTGTGCGAGCGGGGAGTAAGCGTGTCCAAATGTGATTGCATGCAGACGACGGTTGGCAAGCACGGTAGTAGGCTGTTCTTGTGTAAGCAAAGTAGAGACGAAACCCGTTCGCGCGGGAGAGTATTGCGTCGCACACGCGTGGCGACCTGGTAGTGTGTGGCCACCCTGACGAATAATCAAGAAAAGGTTAGGAAACAATACCACGTACCTAGATTGCAGCCATCCGCCCCGTGACCTCCTCTGCACGGGTCAACTGCCTAAAGACGATTTCGTTGGGACGCAAAATAGCGCGATCGTGTTCTCGAAGGATAAAATAGGGATCTCGTCTTGCGGGAACACTTTTGTCGCCACCACCGCTCACTGTATTCGAGTCAGGTACCTCGAGACGGTGTGGTGGAATTGGTTCACCCAGTTGTACCTGTACAGTTGCACCAGCGAGGGGAAAACGCCTCTTTGTAGACAGCCACGCCTTGACGATGTTGGCGTCTGAAAACAGGCGCACGTCCCGAGAAGCTGTGGCCCCATTGAAGTCGCTATCCAATAAGAATGCAAATTCGGTCGAGTCGAGAGGACGCTGGAAGGTGGGACCTTGTGTTGGACGGGTCGGTCCGGCTGTGCATTGATAGGGTAGGGTGACAGCTTATGCAGGTATTCGGCGCCCAATTTGAGGCCAACTCGGTCCAATCATTATGATGTACCGATCACCGCGACTCATTGTCGACAATGTCGAGTCAGATTTCACTTCTTCAAGTTAGCAAGTTCAATTCAACAGTGCCTTCCCGGTAGCTAATTGGTAAGATCAGAACGACTTTTCCAAGTTAGAATAAAAGTGAGCACTCGACGATGTCGGGCGAGTTTTGGGATCTTATGCATTGACTCGGATTGATGAGGAGCCTGAGAAGACCGAGTTCCAGGGGTCCACGCCTAGTTATTGCTGCACCACTTTGGATGAATTCGGCTTTGATGCCAGCAACCAGTGACCAGCCCCATCTTGTCTCACTTGTACTTCAGTCCAAAAAGGCTCTTCAACACGGTGAACAGCTCTGCTCAAAGGCCAATGCGCTCACCAACGCCTCCGCGCAGTGTGCAGTCGACGTGCTCGCCCTCGACGCAAAGGTAAAGTGGATTAGCCATGCAGTCATCGAACAGCTCCAGGTGCGTCGCAAGTACATGCCTTATCCACCCTCTCACGGCCTACATAGTTGGCCGCTAGTGTGGCAAAGAGCATCGAGCACAAACGCGCCCAACTTGACAAGCAGATTCGTGTACGTCTCCACATAGACCCCTCATTGTGCTGTGCGTATCATCGTACAATAGGAATGGGACGCCGTTCGTTCGGAGCGCACCTCTGCCCTTGATACCATCCTCGAATCTCTCGGAACCCAGCTAGTCCCTCCAGGCTTTCACCAAACTTCGTCCGACTCGTCTCTTTTTGGCAGCCAGTACTCTCTCGAAAAGGCGAATGGTATCATCGATTCAACTCAGAGCCCTTCTGCAACCGTCCGGGAGAACGACTTCGAGAGGAAACTTGCCACTAAACACGTGGATCGGTCGACGTGGAAGACCTTGAGAGACTTTGTTGACGAAAGTGCGATCGAGCAGGTGTTGGAGGCTGTGGAGAGCGATCGAACGAGGTTCGACGTGCGTGTCTGATTTTTTCTCTTTTCTTCTCGGCGGGGTGTGTTGATATATACTCATACAGGACATCGTGTCGACGACGTACGACTACCCAGAGAACCTCTCCACCACTGTTTCTTCTATCCGCGACTCTTTGCCAGTCTCGAATGCGTTACCTCCAATTGAGTTTTTGTTGAGTTCTCAGGAAAAGACCACCATGGGAATGGCGAAGCATTTAGAGAGTTTGGCTTCGCATTATGATCAAATGGCAAATGCACTTCATGACAGCGAGTCCGGGATATCCCATTCGGAAGAAGAGATGCATGGTAGGCACAATGGATTCGCGTCTCCTCGTTTCGAGGTCATTTATACCAATACTAAACTTTGTAGCGATGCATCGGGATACGGACGAGCTTCCCGCGATCATGGCAGAACTCGAGGAAGATGTTCACTCCATTCAAGAAGCCCAGTAAGCAATGGAGCCAATTACTTGTGGACGTATCGCTCACACAACATGACATAGCCAGAGTTTACTGCTCGCGAAGGCTGCTGCACAAGAACAACTAGATGCGAGTCGTAGTACCCTAGACGACCTGGACGAGCTCGGAGATATCATGTATGACATGCTTCAGAAGCAACAAGATGTCGAAGTATGGTTTTCATCTTTGATAGTTCGTCCGTGACCCACCACCCGGGATTCTCTTGGACAGGTCGATTGCGATGATCTCTTGGACAGCCTCAAACAACGATTATTAGTCGTGGAGGACCTGCACCATAGATTCGTCCAGTATCAATCATCATTTCACAAACTTCTCCTTGAGATCGCGAGACGACGACAATACCAAGAGGCTGCGGAGAAGATTGTCAAGGGTATGATGTCCCAACTGGATGCCATGTCATCTGGTGAGCGATCAAAAATCCTTTTTTTTTTCGAGTGTCTTTGATACTTTGTCGTACAGAGGAACGTCAGGTGCGCGAAGACTTTAATGCCGAACATGGCGCACACATACCAGCGGATATTTGTTTGTGCATTGAGAACCCGCCGACAAGATGGGAGGTTGTCCCATGGGCGAGCGATATGCGGGAGGTGCTTCCGGAGATCGATGCGGATTTGTTGACGCAGGTGTGTTGGGTATCGTCGTTCTTCGAGGTAGGCAGGGGCTCATCGGTCGTTTTTCTCCTCAGGCGAGGGAGAAGTGGGTGGGTGGTGAGGTGGTGATATCTGGTGGCGATAACGTATAGGTGGTGCGCATTGTGGGAGGGGTGGGTGCCGCTCGAGCACGGTGGCGGAGAACCCATCTTTCTGCAGTGTGGGGCCTCAGAGTGATCTTCGTGGGGGTTTTGAATTCTGGCGTGAATACTTACGAGCGTAGATTGCTACGTTAAACTAATTTGTAGATTGGTATTGGTCACCTTCTGTGTTTTCTTATACCCTATCTGACATCTTCAATGTACCGGTAGTACTATAAACTTGATCAGTCCAGCCCCCATTGTTGGCGAAAAATCAATCGACGACAGTTGGAAGAATTTGGTTCGAGAGTCAAACAGAATGCTTGAGGGACACGACGACACAAAAGGTCATCTGGGACGGCTGTTATTCAAAGGGACATGTCAAGTGCGAATACAAGCACTTGAATTGCAGTGAGTCATACCGACATGACATACAGATCCTAAGTCGTTGCAGATGCAACCACACACTAATAGTACATATCGATCTTCTGAAGGGGATATCAGAGTTCCCGAACAACCCTTTCCAATATCAATTCTCGCACGAAGGGAAGCACGAGTACCATGGGTACTTTAACTTGTCCAGAACAAATATTTCGCTTCTTTGACATCAGAGAACGATAGTCTCCAAACGTGCCCGCCTTCACGATACGGATCGTAGGAAGACGCATCTGTCCATTCTCGAACGCACCCAGATGCTCGATGTTAGTGGCAACGAGAGCATCAAATAATTTTTGGGGCGCTAGATATGCATTCGGACCTGTCACCGCACGGGATTAGCAACTCGTCCTCTAGCTGTCATAAGGCCGCAAACGCACCGGGAGGTTTGGCAAGCTCCACGAACAAGCCCAGCGTGGGTGGCAACATGCGGTCGTCCACCACAGTCGTGAATTCTTGGACTTGGATGGTATCTTCCGAGCTAATGGCCTTAATGATCTCAAGCAGCTGGCTTTCTGTGATGTGTGCATGTGGGAGGCGGATTGTAGACCTGTCCCAAATTAATCATCAGCGGCTGTGTGCAGTGCGTATAAACGATATAAAACTGACGATTTCCTTCCTGCATATTTGAAGATTGGGGAGTTGTTCTCAGGATTGAACCCAACGATGGACAGGATGTCACCGAGCTGGTATCGCCACAAGCCATCTCTAGTTGTGAGGACTGGCTCGTACTGTTTGCCTACTTCTACCTCCCACTGAGTCGGCACTACACTTAGCAAACATTCGGAACGTCAAAGTAGATGAACAAATACTGACTGCTTGATGAATATTTTCATGAGCTTCATCCTCAGACACATCCAAGAACTCAACGACGTCTTCAGACCAAAGCACAAACTCATCCGGTCTGTCCATACTATATGAAACACCAATTGCGCCTTCAGTTGCGCCATACCCAGGACAACGGAGTGGGATATGTCCCATAATAGATTTTATCTGGATGAAATTGTTCAGCCTAGAGAATGAGTGTGAGAACGTAAGCACAACACCTTTGGAAGCATCATGCTAAATATTCCACCGGATCTCGTAACAAGCGAATTCACATTTGGCCAAACGCGAACGGCCCATCCCTCAAGGGAGAACGGAGGGCCAATTTCAGCCAATTCCATTGCACGTTCGGGATCGGCGTGGAGGTGTGCCTGCCAGAAACTTCAAAATGACATACATGCATCGACGGTTCGCTTACCTGTAAATGTTCTCGAACATGATTGATGCCTTCTAGGTCAGGTAGGATACCATTCCTTATGCAAGATAAGAGTATATCCCACTGTTCGTCAATGGTACGAATGAGATCAACGAAGAATGGCGCAAATGGTGCATAGAAATGGTCGACGTCCCGACATGAAAGGAAGAAGAGACCATGAATCATCAGGAAGGATGGGAGATGGGAGATGACGGTCGCCGCCCATGGTACAGCGTAGAATGGCACTGGAGGGCAGGGGACGTGAGTATGTATCATCCAGGGTACTAGGAGGATAAAACATGCTTTTGAGGGGCATCCTGGTCTCATCATCATCAATTTTCCACCCGAAGCATCTACGCACTGAACCACCCGTCACTATGCAGACAGGGATCTTCTGCACCACTTGACCATGATGCTCTATCTCCTTAAGAGACTCGTGTCCACACCACACTAACGCAGCGAGTGGTTTTTGGTTGTTTGGGTCGAAGAATGGGCAACGCGGGATCGGTGCTCCTACATTATGATTGTACTTTGGCAGAAGCTTTGGGGTCCTTCCAGATGTAGCACTAGAGGTTGCGATGTAATCCGGGAGGCCAGGAGCAAGCAGATTTTCAACCTCTTCTTTCTTGCAGGGCTGTATATTGAATTTATCCACGAATGGCTTGTACGAGTTATAGTTCGAAAGCGGGACATGGGACCGGAAATTCGCTAATACGGTGGTATCGACTTCGATGCCACCATGCATTGAGACGGCATCACGAAATCCGGAGAGACCGGGTGCTTGTGTCGCATATTGGGTGCTGGAGTTGGTCCGAATAATCTTGAGCAGGATGCGATTAGTTCGTTCTGCTAAAGCGGCTGCCTGCTGAGGGATTCCAAGTGACTCGGACTCGGAGGCAGTATCCAAGTTGAAGGTATCAACTTGAAGCGAGGCAGTAAGGATGGTCGCCATCGGATCAGAATCCAAAAGAACTTATCTGAATCACAGAAGAATGTCAATTTGCGTGCTCCGAGTGGATGGCTAAGGAGTCAACCTCGTACTAGATCCCGGGCCAACTTCAGAGTGGAAGGAACACGGTCAAGCAGTTCAAGCTTCAAGCCCGACCTTCAAGTTAAGTGCTGTCAGCGGTTGAACCGATCACTGAACCGACGCTAAGGACTGGCCCCTGGGCCAGCGTCAGTTCAGTAATCGGTTTCCGACCTCTGACTTGATGACGACCATCCTTACTGCCTCGCGATCGCTTCGAATTGAAGGTATCAACTTGAATACTGCCTCCGAGTCCGAGTCACTTGAAATCCCTCGGCAGGCAGCCGCTTTAGCAGAACGAACCAATCGCATCCTGCTCAAGATTATTCGGACCAACTCCAGCACCCAATATGCGACACAAGCACCCGGTCTCTCCGGATTTCGTGATGCCGTCTCAATGCATGGTGGCATCGAAGTCGATACCACCGTATTAGCGAATTTCCGGTCCCATGTCCCGCTTTCGAACTATAACTCGTACAAGCCATTCGTGGATAAATTCAATATACAGCCCTGCAAGAAAGAAGAGGTTGAAAATCTGCTTGCTCCTGGCCTCCCGGATTACATCGCAACCTCTAGTGCTACATCTGGAAGGACCCCAAAGCTTCTGCCAAAGTACAATTGTAATGGAGGAGCCCCGATTTCGCGTTGCCCATTCTTCGACCCAAACAACCAAAAATTACTCGCTGGGTTGGTGTGGTGTGGATACGAGCATCTCAAGGAGATTGAATGTGCACCAGGTCAAGTGGTGCAGAAGATCCCTGTCTGCATAGTAACAGGCAGTGCAGTACGTCGATGCTTCGGATGGAAAGTTGATGATGATGAGACCAGGATGCCTCTCAAAAGTATCCGTTCTTCTACCTGGATGATACGTACTCATGCTCTCTACTTTCCAGTACCATTCTACGCTGTACCATGGGCGGCGACCGTCATCTCCCATCTTCCATCCTTCCTGACGATTCATGGCCTCTTCTTCCTTGCGTGTCGGGACGTCGACCATTTTTACGTACCGTTCGCAACACTGTTCGTTGATCTTATTCGTACCATTGACGAACAGTGGGATATACTCGTATCTTGTATAAGGAATGGTATCCTACCCGATCTAGAAGGCATCGAACATGTTCGAAAGCACTTACAGGTAAGTGAACAGTCGACGCATGTATGTCATTTCGAAGTTTCTGGCAGGCACATCTCCATGCCGATCCCGAACGTGCAGCAGAGTTGGCTGACATTGGACCTCCGTTCTCCCTTGAAGGATGGGCCGCCCGTGTCTGGCCAAATGCGAATTCGCTGGTTACGAGATCCAGTTGAATATTTAGCATGATACTTCCAAAGGTGCTGTGCCTACATTCTCGCTTTCATCATCATCTAAGCTGAACCATGTCATCCAGATAAAAGACATCATAGCACCCAATATCTCACTCCGTTGTCCTGGGTATGGCGCAACGGAAGGCACAGTTGGTGTTTCACAAGGTACGGACAAACCAGATGAGTTTATTCTTTGGTCCGAAGACGTCGTTGAGTTCTTGGATGTCTCTGAGGATGAAGCTCATGAAAATATATGTCAAGCAGTCAGTATTTGTCCATCTACCTTCATGCTCCGAATGCTTGCTAAGTGTAGTGCCTATGCAGTGGGAAGTAGAAGTGGGAAAACAGTATGAGCCAATCCTCAC
>QFEQ01001344.1:0-58639 GCA_003316335.1 Hemileccinum impolitum | reverse complement strand
GAGCTTGGAAAACTCCCCACTGCTAACCTGTGGTATCCCCATCCGAGGACAACATCCGTCGCAACTCGTCTCGCTTCGCTCGACTTGTTGCTCCGTCGCCTAACTTACATGCTGTGCCACGACACAGCTTCTTACATAATGAGAGCGGACCTCAGGCTGAGGTTCAAGTGCTTACTTAGTACAACTTGCGTCATTGTACCCGATGATAGTGAACCGCATAACAGAATGCAAGATACGTGATACTAATGACGGGAGGGAAGAGCGTCAGTGCCCATTTCCACATGGAAATGAGTGAAGGTCCACGATCAACCTGACAATTTTTGAGAGGAGAAAGCAAAAGAGCGCTAGATGTTGGGGTATGTTCAACGTCGTACAAGTCTTCTTCGGCACTTCTCATGCTTGAAGGGGGGTTTAAATGATGGACGACATCAGATATCGCGGGAGAGTCACGATGGTTTGATCTGAGGTTGTGGATGGGGGTTCATCTCTAGCACATTCTCGCACATCTGGCGCAACTCGACACCAAGTGGCTTCGAGTGCGATGTTGAAACTGGGGACGCATCTATAGGTATGGAAGGAGTAACTGTGCGTGATACTATGGCTGTGTTTGAGTACCAGGACAACGGGATGGCGAAATGGAGTATTGATGACGTTCAAAACTTTGACTCCGACTGTCAGCAAGTGACCATTCACATATGTCTTTTATTGAACCCAAAAGCTGGTGCACTGGCGGCCAACTGTCAGCAGAAGATGCTCATGAGGTGAGACGCTGAGGTCACCTCAGTTGGATGTTTATGCCAGCGATTCATGGAATAGCCTCCACCGGCAACCATGGAGGACAAACCATCATGATAAAGCTCTGCCAAACCTCGACGTTTCAACTGGCTGGCCATTGGAAGTACTACGTTTAATCTCCTCCGCACACCTTGCCATCTGTCAAAGCTGCAAGCGAGAACACAGCAACTTCAACATGTAATATCCGAAGTAATGCCCTGCCAGTGGGGTGTAAATCTGCTCCCGCGGTAGTCCGGACTCGGATCCATGACCCACAGCAATTGAATGTGCATGGCGGTGACGGGCGGAACAATCGTTACTAGATCAGGAGGAACAAGAACTTTCCGGCAGGCAGGTCTACGCCACTGATCCATCGTGTACAACATATATGGCCTGGATATACTTGTTCAGGTATCTTGTTAGTATCTGGCTCTCCACGTAATGTCCATCAAGGGATATCATCTGTCCTAGGAGATTCCGCTGTGATGGAATAGTCTTGGTCCCTCATGACACCCTGCCAAGACCGAGTGCGGTACGTATTTCTGCTTGCAGTGCATTGATTGATCATCTGCATAGCTGCAAAATAACGTACTCATCCAGCGATACTTTGCGAGTTTCCCATTGGCCAAAAGACCCGTAAGCGAGTCTAAAAGAGGTAAAGGAGGGTTTAGCGAGCCAAAACCTGAGCTGCATCCTCGCTTATGGGATGGCCAGTTTGTCGATGCCATGGAGAGCATTATTATGTATTGATGCACTGACCCGGACAACGTCGAACGCGGAAGGTGTTGTCGATGTTGGTGCGTGTTGGCCCCCTGAACTACTACTTGAACGTGGCCACGTTCGTGGGATCGTTGCTCCTTCGTACGACTGAGATGTTATCACTGTACGTCATCGCTTTGTTGCTCACTTCTGCCCGAGCTGACCCTAGTAAGAGTGCACTTTGAAACGTCCTTACGCGGAGCTTCACTGACCTTGTGACGAACAGCATGGGTCACCCTCCCTGTAATCGTTCCCGTGAACCTGTCAGATACGGTCTTCGATGGTCCGCTGGTCCCCACACTGTATAGGACACCTCCTCAGTTGATTAACACCACTCTCGACCTCAACACCGCCAAGATTGCGGTCTATTCAAGCGACTGCATTTTGTGCAGTGGAAGCACATTCTTTGATGCCACCCTCTCTACCACATTCCAGGTATTTTTTATGCGTCTCGACCATTACCACTGTGCGACATACCAATTTGTTGTGCAGGCATTGAATTATTCATGGCCATACAGTACGGTCGCCTATTTCGGAAATCTAGGCAGAGATGCGATGAGTTTCGGTGGCGTCCTATCATTATCGCACACTGAGTTTGGTTGGTTGCTTCTGCATATCCCAACTGTCTCGCTGCGCTTGGTCTCCTGACCGCTAACCGGACGTGCAGGTCTCATCGAAACAGGCGGTGACAACACATTCAACTACCTCCTGTACAACGGGCGCTTGGGATCATCCCGGATCCCGTCAACGCTACGGCTGCGTCCGAGCATTTCTTATCTCAACTACACGCAAGCAATCAGCTTCTCAATCCAATCCGGTGATCGGGATGAAGCTCGACCCACTCAATCCCAAAATCACAATTGGGGCGTTGGACGAAAGCAATGATCAGGGAAACTTGAATTGGGTGCCAATCATCACACCAAATGACTCGTGGAGTTTCCGAATATATTCACCCTGGACGGTCTGAAGGGCTACAATGGCAGCTTTTTGCCAGACAGCTCTTCTACCTACGCAACCGTAGATTCGGGCATGTAGGTCAGCTCAAGTCAGTGAGCTTGATTGTTGACGAGGTGCTATTGGCCGGTCTTGTGCTTCGACAGTCCTCATTGGTATTGGTATGCCCGAGCTTACTGCCTACCTTTAAGAAACGGGCTACGCTGGTCCAATCAGCTATACCATCGAGCCGATCACTGGGATTGTCGCATATGTCTGCAATTCGTCTGAGTATACACCCTACGTAGCTCTTACTGCCACCATCAACGGCGTGGACTATCCCATAGACTCGACAGGAAACCTATTACGCACACTGTCTCCGCTTGCGGAGTGGGGCACCTGTCCTGTTGGGTTGAATGAATGGGATCCATCAGAGCCTCACATTAACCTGGGATTGCCGTTCCTGAGGAGCGTTTACTGTGAGTAGACCGACGCCATTCTCATAGCCGACGTCGCAGGCATTGTTGCTCATCACCTCGATGGCTAATTATGCAGGGCATACCGCTTCCCCACGGCGTCGTGTCCAGGGTTCTATGGCTTCGCATTTCCGTCAGGAAATATCAACCGCACCTCCGCACCTCTGCACAGATCGCGCAGATACCCACATCGACACCGTCACAGAGCGCTCAGTGCCTCGCGTTCTCCAGTCCTACTGCAACACCTTTGCCAAGCTTCGAAACGGCCCAACAGATGAGGATGTCAACGCAGAAGTATCAGGTGTGGGGAGAGCAAATGATGGTTAATTTGTTCGGAGAGGAAGGTTTGGGAAGTGCCGTCGCGTGGAACTTGACCGGTTGGATGTAAGAGTAGCTTCTTGAATCCTTGTATGAGTATGTGTTGTGATTTAGTACTGGTTCGGAGGTAGTAGTACTAGTACAGAAGTTGCTGAGTCATCACACATTTTGCCTCGGTTGGACTCGTATTACGACGTGTTCGTTGACTCCACTCCCAATCGGCTTGCATTTGGGCCTAGTGGAGGTCATTTGCCCTCTAATGCCCGTCGCACCCTTCGCACGTAGCTTTCGTGCCAGCAGCGCGCGTCGTGCGCGTGAGTTGGCTTTCAGACAGCCAACACCACTGCGCATGCTCTCACTACGACCTACAAGCTCTCTGATTGCAAACCGGGTCGTCCGCCAGAGGTCCTTTACAACTTCAAGGCTCTCCACCGCGCGGTCTTCGCCGCTCCTGTACTATCCACGCTGGTCGAACAACAAGTCGGACGACCCTGCTGACGACGCGGAGTCGGAGGAGCCCGAACCAGCCGAGTCGACGGGCAAGAATGACGACCATGTACGCACGAAAAGCTCGCAGGATGAGGGTCCCGCTGGTTCCTCGGCTGGTTCACCTCCCTCTTCTTCGAGTGGGGACAGCGGCGATCCAGCCGATGCCCAGCCTCCACCTCAACCGACTCCCACGCCGAGTTCAATAGCTAAACAGGCCGTCCCAGAAGTATATCCACAGGTCCTTGCTCTCCCTATCGCTCGTCGCCCTCTTTTCCCCGGTTTTTACAAGGCTGTGGTGGTTCGCAATCCTGCAGTGGTCGCTACTATCAAGGAGATGATGAAGCGTGGACAACCCTACCTTGGCGCCTTTCTTCTCAAGGACGAGAATACGGACAGCGATATCATTACGGATGTTAACTCAGTGTATCCTGTCGGTGTTTTCGCTCAGGTTACGAGTATATTTTCCGCAAATACTGGTTCAGGCGAGCAAAAGGAGGAGGGCCTCACAGCTGTCTTGTATCCTCACAGGCGGATAAAGATCGCGGAATTGCTCAAGGCTGGAGAACACCCGCCACTCGCTAATGTTGCTCCAGCAGGTGACATCCAAACTGTCACGCCACCAGAGACACCGCCTCCGTCCCCTTCGGAATACCTCAAAGGTGAGGCATCCAAGATCCCTCCTGGTAAGTAATAGATATTATTGTTCCTGCCACGTGTCCTGATTCTGATAAACTACAGGTCCAGTGCAGACGTCGTTCTTGCATAATCATGCCATCTCGATCGTCCAAGTCGAGAACCTGATCACCCAGCCCTACAACAAAGACGACCAGTATATCCGCGCTTTTATGTCGGAAATTGTCTCCGTGTTCAAGGACATTGCCCAGCTCAACCCACTCTTCCGTGATCAGATTACCAACTTCTCGATCAATCAAGTTGCTTCGAATGTGTTTGACGAACCCGACAAGCTTGCAGACTTTGCAGCGGCTGTGTCAAGTGGTGAAGTTGGCGAACTTCAGGACGTCTTGGAGAGTCTCACCGTGGAAGACCGTCTGCGCAAGGCACTTCTGGTGCTTAAGAAAGAGCTTATTAACGCTCAATTGCAGAGTAAGCTCTCCCGCGACGTTGATAGCAAGATTGCAAAGAGACAGCGCGAATACTACTTGATGGAGCAGCTCAAAGGCATCAAGAAGGAACTAGGCATGGAATCAGACGGCAAGGACAACCTTATTGAAAAGTTCAAGGAGAGAGCTGCTGCGTTGAAAATGCCTGACGGTGTTCGGAAAGTCTTTGACGAGGAGCTGAATAAACTTATGGGCTTGGAACCAGCGGCTTCGGAGGCAAATGTTACTCGCAACTATCTTGAATGGCTTACCCAGGTGCGTTTCTCGCCCTTTCGAATTACTTGTATGTTCATTTCTCTCTAGATTCCATGGGGTCAGCATTCTCAGGAAAACTACTCCATTATGCATGCGCAGAGGGTCCTCGATGATGACCATTATGGCCTCAAGGACGTCAAAGATCGTATTCTCGAGTTCCTTGCTGTTGGTAAGCTTCGCGGGACGGTCGAAGGCAAGATCATTTGCCTGGTCGGTCCCCCGGGAGTCGGAAAAACCTCTATCGGCAAATCTATTGCATGTGCATTGAACAGACAATTCTTCCGGTTCTCGGTTGGTGGTTTAACGGACGTTGCTGAGATTAAAGGCCATCGGAGGACTTATGTTGGTGCGCTCCCCGGAAAGATTATTCAAGCCTTGAAGAGGGTTGGCACGGAGAATCCCCTAGTTTTAATCGATGAGGTAGACAAGATTGGGAGGGGAATTAATGGGGATCCTGCGAGCGCGTTGCTAGAGATGCTGGATCCTGAACAGAACAATGGATTCTTGGATCACTAGTGCGTGTCAATTTTTGTTTTTTAGGTTTGACAGTGGACTCACCTGGGGCCCATAAAGTATGGATGTCCCCGTTGATCTCTCCCGTGTTCTGTTTGTTTGCACCGGTAAGCATTCACGATCGTTTCTCTGCAAGGATCATACCCACCTGTCAATGTCAGCGAATACTCTCGACACTATACCCGCACCTTTACTTGATCGAATGGAAGTTCTCGAAGTCAGTGGTTATGTCTCGGAGGAGAAGTGTGTCATTGCGGAGAAATATCTCGGTCCTCAAGCAAAGGAAGCCTCTGGCCTCAAAGCCGCTGACGTTCTTCTCGACCCATCCGCTGTAGACGTGCTCATCAAGTACTACTGTCGCGAGAGCGGCGTGCGCAACCTGAAGAAGCACATTGACAAGGTACAGACAAGGCGTCCCTCTTGTGATAGTGCCTGATTTTTCCCCCTGGGATTACTCGCAGATATACCGGAAAGCGGCGCTAAGGCTGATCCAGGATCTTGGCGAGGATGTTTTCCCTGAACCGACTTCATCCGCGGGTGTATCTACGGCGGAATCGAGGACCATAGAATCTAAAGAGCCACTATCAAATGAACCGAGCGAATCCTCTGCGGAAAGCGCGATCCATGATATATCGGAGCGCAAAACCGTGACGACTCGACAACGCCAGCCACTCAAGGTCCCTGAAAATGTACATGTCAGGATTACCCCGGAGAATCTCAAGGATTACGTCGGCCCGCCGGTGTACCACAAGGATAGGATGTACGTCACACCTCCGCCACCCGGCGTTAGTACGGGTCTTGGCTATCTGGGCAATGGGTCAGGTGCTGTCATGCCTGTTGAAGCCACGGTAAGGTCATCTATTTGTGTGGCAGGTTGAGCTTACACACTGCTTTAGAGCATGCCAGGCAAAGGTGGCCTTCAGCTGACCGGCAAGCTTGGCGAGGTCATCCGAGAAAGCGCGCAAATTGGTTTGAGCTGGGTCAAGGCGCACGCGTATGAACTTGGGATAACCACGTCAGCAGATGAGCAATTCTTGACCAATCGCGACATCCACGTTCACATGCCTGAGGGGAGTATCGGCAAGGAAGGGCCGAGTGCCGGGACTGCTATCTTGTCTGCATTCGTTTCGCTCTTTACGAAGACGCGGATTAATCCTGACATTGGTGCGCATGTTGTTTGGTGGCTTGTCTTGTGAGTGGCTGACGTGGAGCATCTGCCTCGTGGTCAGCGATGACCGGCGAAATTTCGCTCGTAGGTCAAGTTCTCCCTGTTGGTGGGCTCAAGGAGAAGATTCTCGCGGCGCATCGTGCGGGGATTACAACGATCCTTGCGCCTGCTGCCAACCGCGCTGATATTGAGGAGAATGTGCCAGAGAGCGTCAAGACCGGTGTCCGCTTTGTGTACGTGGAGGATGTGAGGGAAGTATTGCACGAGGTGTTTAAAGGCGAGGCTGTCGCCGAGCGGTGGAGGGACACGCTGTCGATATGAAGGCCCCAGAGGCTTTATGACGCGGAGTGGTGCCGTTCCCTCGACGTTTGGATGGTCCAGGGGTGGTGAGCGCTTGGTCCCCGTGGGCGGGTGCTACAGTGGACACGACGTTGCGCGCATTTCTGGGGACCTCGTGGCACGTTCTGCACATCGTTTTCGCATGGCTGCATGGCATATAGAGAGGACATGATCATTTCCATTTCGTTTCCATCTATCGATATCTACACGAACCCAAGTTGAACTCAACCATGTACTATCACTATACACATGCATAATCCCAACTCATTATTGCGAACGCATAGGTCGTACTAGTAGGTGCGAGTGCTTTCAAGTTATGGCTTATATACCCTGGTCATGAGCGTTCAGTTTCATCTTCATCAGACAGGTCTGACAGCTGAGCTCGATCATCTCCGCCAACATGTGATCGCGCCGCTCGCCAACTTGAAAACTACACAACTCTCCCCCTACCATACATTTATTCTCAACTGCCAGTTTCCTTGGAGATCTGTACAACAAGGGTCAAACCCCGTTTGCATCCGCGTCTCCAAGGCTCCCGTTCCACACCGTGTAGTTTGAGGAGGACAGAGTGAATGACAAGTATATTTAAAAAGTCGAATCCACCAAAACTCGGCGGAGAAGCCTTCGATGTACGTGTTATAACATGATTTGGTGGAGCTGACCACCATCGAATTGCGGCCCCAGTGATTAATGAGTTTACTTTGATGGTGATCAGCGTTCATCGAGGTACTCTCGGGGTCGGCTGACACGCTTCTACGATGTATTCGGATCTCCCTGTCCGTTTCACGGACAAACCTAGTTCAGGTCGACGGTACTTATATACATCCCTTGGTACGCTTGACGTTCCGTCTGTTCTCTTTCCGAGTTTCATTCCAGTTCCTGCTGTTGCGCCCTGAATCACGTACTTGTAGCCGGCTGGCATTATTGCAAGCGACCGCAATACCCCCGAACGTACAACGAAGCATGATTGACATGGACTGGCACCCTATATTTGAGTGCGTATGGGCTGTATTGCGACCTGAGCTATACCCCAGCTGAAACCCGCCACCGAACGGCCTTTTTTTTTTCTTGTTTGGTTTCAAGTTGCAGTTCACACCCGCCTGGCCACCCCGGGATGCAGGCCGTCTTGCGGCCCCCATCGCCTAGCAACGTGATGGAGTGGTATACCCACCCCACACCATCCTTTGAACGTAATTTCGTGCGTGTGTTGCTTGTTCTCGCGGCGTCCTGTTGAACTCATCGTGGCACTGGGCAGTGTTCCAATTTCACATGTTGTGGCCAGTCCCTCGCAGACTTGCACGCGCTCGTCGATCATTTTGAAGAAGCGCACGTCGTTGTGATTGGCCCGGACGACACGCACGTTTGGTCCGGTTCTAACCTTGAATCGCCTTTTCCCCCGTATCATTCCGTGATGATGCGGGCTGCAGAGGCAGAGGGGGAGGGGGAGACGGTCCTTGCGGATCCCTGGAGAGGGCTCTCGATCGAGACGCACGCCTCTGTGGCACGCACGGACACGTTGGCGGTCGAATTTGACATGACGAATGGGGAGTTTATGTCAGACCTGACCGAGGTGTGCTTGCCCCCGTCTTCGTTTACGGCAAAGAGGGAGCGCAGCACGGAGATCGAGGGGAGGGCCTGTCCTGCGACTGGGTGTATGAGCCCACGAATAGGGAAGAAACGGGCTCGTGCGCCTGGGGTCTCGAGAGGGCGGGGCAAGTCGTATAAATGTCCGGTGAGTCGTGGAGCGGTTTGTTCCCGATGCGGGAATGATTGATGAGACATGAGTGTGTTAGCGCGCGGGGTGTACCAAAGTAGGTTAAATTTGTCTGTGCTAGGCGTTTGCTGATAAGGGACACGTGGGGGGGTTGCTCAGTCGTACCTCAATGCGAACGGACTCAAGTATCATTTGGAGAAGGGAACGTGTAGTGTCGAGCGCAAGCCCACGTTGTGGTCGGTCGAGGGGGTGCATTCTTGATGTTGTACGTTTCGTCTCTCGATCGGTTCGCTGTCTCGATTACATACTCTTGAAGCAAAAATAAAATGGGACATAGTGGTGTACAGCTACCCCGCACTTCGATTTCCGTGATTTGAAGTGGATGAACGCAAGCCGAAGAGCGGCTGGGTCTCAGCTGAGATCCGCAATGATCCTTATGGGTGGTTTCCCCACGGCGGAATCTCCCTGGATCGAAAAAGCGGGGTCGGCTCGCCGCTAGCCTGTGCGGGTGCTGCGCTGCGACACTGTCCGTGTTGCAAGTTGAACTGCTGTCCCACGGTGTTCTCCGAGGGTTCTGTAGTCACTGACAACTGAGCACGTGGGTCAGTCCGGGAGGCGTGTGCCTGGCAGTGTGCAAGGGCTGGACGAGGACACGAGGATTAGTTATTTTTATTTATTTTTTTGTAATAAATAATGGTAAAAGGTTAGCCATGTGCCGGCCCGGATTTGTTTAGCTGTTTTAGTACATACACGGGCCAGACTCCCTCCTCGACGGGCTCACAAGGCTGTCTCGTCATCTTGTCCTCCCTTCTCTCACCACTACCACATCCACGACCAGCGACGACGCCACCACCACCACCTTCTCCTCCTCCCCCCGTCGCGCACGGATCACACGCCCTCCTCGGTCTCATCATCCAGGAACAGTGATTGTTTCAACGAGCGGATTCTGCCCGTGAATTACTTCTTGGGCTTCCACTTTTCTCCTCTTCTCCCGCTTCCAAAGGTCGGATTATATATCCCTGCTCCTCGCACCTCCCTCCCTCCCCCCCCTGCAAGCCATGTTGGCCGCCTTGCCCGTCCCCATTCTCTCTGTGGCCGCAGAGGCCGTCAGGGACCTCCAGGGTCAGGACGCGCTATACAGTCTCTGGACAGGTCAGCGCTTGCATCACCACTCATCTTACTCCCATATCACTCACTCTCTCCCTTTATCAGTATTCACAAAGTGCAAAGAGTCCGTCCACGATGGCCGCCGTCTAGAAAACATCTCTTGGCGGCTCTGGTACCGCGAGCTCATTCAGACCCAGGCGTCCTACCAACCACCCACCCCACAATCCCCCTCACCGCATCCGAAAGATGACCGATCTCGCTCTTCCTACTTCCCCGCACCTCCCAACGAAAAGGTGTCACCCAAACCCCAGCGTGAGTGCCACTTCCCTAATACTGTCTAGTCCACTTCAATTTGGCTATCACTCACCCTCTTCTCCTTGCCTTTTCTGTAGCCCTTCCATCTGGCTTACCGTCGCCGTCTGATCAGTCATCGCCATCGCCGTTGCCACCCCCAGTCTCTACCATGATTCCCCCGTCAACGCCGGAGCGCCCACGGATATCCCCGCTTACTGCTCTCTCAACCCTCAGCTCTTGTGCTCGTGACAAATCGACCGTTTGTGTCGGCCGTATGATCGTTGACATGTTGCCCAACCAGGTGTCTCTTCCCCAACGCAAGTCGACCCCCGCCATCATGACAACCGTGGTAGTGTCAACCCCGCCACAGACGTTGCAGTCATCATCTTGCGATCCTGATGTGCCGCTCGTCCAACTCCCTGCGTCTGCAGACGCATCATTTCCCCGCGTTGTCGTCGTCAATCCGACCCCGCATCCAACCCCGCCAACGACACCAATATTACATGATGACAGGCCAGGCGCTCCACAGCCGCCATCCGCGTTCCTTTCACCCCCTTTGCCCTCTCCCGCGCTCCGTCCCGTTCCCACCGTGGAACCACGCGCGGAGCAGCCATTGCCATCATTACGCCCATCCCTCATCGCCAAGGAGCCGCCATTATTTCCTACCCCGGCCCGTATCGCCGATGGCGGGTCATCGACTCGGCAGTCAGATCGGCAATTTTTCCTTCAACAGTCTCCCGAGGATGCCTCGCCTGAAAGGGGAGACGGCTCGACTGCGAGTGGAAAGTCGCCGTCTGACTTGTTCGAAGCGAGCAGTGCTGCGTCGAGCCAGGTGAAGAGCGTGTTGACTGACGTGGATGACGACAAAAAGGGAGATGAGGAAGAAGAGGACGATCGACGATCGACGACCGCTGCGGCAGGTGCTGGCGCAAGACATGGCCGTCAAAGTAAACCGAAAAGGGCAAAGGAAGTTGGGAAGCGTCCCCTAGTGAAGCGATCGCATTCGGCAAAACACGTTGCGCCATCGATGCTCAGGTTATCGACGCTACAGCAGTCGCATCCCCAACCGGAGCGTGTGGCGAACACGACGGCTACCACGAACGGCAATGCCAATGCCAATACCCATCAATCGCGGAAGACGATCATTCTCGCCAACACGTCATCAGAGGACTACGAGACGACGGACGGAGAAGACTCCGAAGGGTGGGCGTCAGAGGACATGAACGCAGAGGACAAGGCGCGTGAGGCAGAAGAGACTCGGTTGCGCGAAGCTGCACTGGAAGCACAGCGTCAGCGCGAGCTGTTCGCCAAAGTTCCCAAGCGTTCGTATTCGACTCTTAATCGCACTCAATCGGGGTTGTTGTCACAACTGATGAACCCTAACCCTGCAATCTTCCCACCGAACCATCCCTATCGGGTTAGCCGGTCGTCGGCTGATCTCTCGCGTCAGTATCTGCCGCAGCAGCATCATGCGCCAGTCCCACAAAGGAGTAGCAGCGCGTATGCTCCTACTCGATTGTCTACGAGCAAGAGTGTTGTAGCACTGCCTCTGGCTGCGCAGATTACTGCCGTCAGCAGTTCGAGACCGCCCGCTTCGTCTGCTGCAAAGCGGCAAGAGAGCGAGAAAAACGGATACCGCCCCAAGGGACCACCCAAGGAACAGGAGATGGAAGACGAGAGTGGTGATGATGCGGATGACAAAATCCAGATGTCGCAGAGCGTTGCTCAGCAGAGATTGCAGGCGTTGATATCACGCCGAGGGTCGCATCAGGGGGGTCCATCGCATCTTATCCAGCCTGTTGCTATGGAAGTGGGGCCGGGTTTGATGGGTCCGAAGACTGCGCCTATTCCACTTGGTCACCCGTATAATCTTCCGGCGGCTGCACCGCCTATGACACCGAGGACTACTCGCCGACGGATGCTCAAGACAGAGCTGTCGGAAAGTATGCGACGACAATTGTTGTGGGAACGACAGGTTAGTAGCAATACGAATCCTGCTCTCGTTGCACGGAGAGCGAATCAAGGATTGAGTGGTCTACGACCACTGACGTCGAATAGCAGTGAAGGCATCAGAGACGCGGCAACGGGGGCCCAGGATAAGGATGAACGAAGGCGTCGCGCTCTTGCACGGAACCGAAGTTGGGCTGACGACTACCACTATTCGGGGTGGTAAAATTCAACGATTTTAATTTGCTTCTGGACCGTCACATTCGGATCATCTAATTATCTGGTCATCTTGCACTCATTGTGTTGTTTGCGTCACCTCGTTTTCGGTCGTCATCCATCGTGCGGAACATGCTCTCTTGCTTGCTGATTTGCTGCCTCGTCTCTTTTTTCTGATGCCTGCTTTGCTGTTTTTTCTTCTTCTTACTCTAATGTTGGCGGGATCGAGTTGGTGGGTTGGATTGATCCCGCTCCGTCATACCATTGGCTGTACATGTTCGTCATCCGTATCACCGTTTTCGCCTCTCGCATTCAAGTCGCATGTTTTTTAGTAATTCCACATATTCCCTCACTGTCCCACTTACGATGTAACAATAGTCCTAGTCAACCCTCGGTAGTATATAGTCTTTCTACTTTGTACATGGCGCCTTTTTTTGCTTTCTTTTCTTTTTCCTCCACGTACGGAGGTCGTCGGTCGTTCCACTTTATTTTTTTCCATTTTTTATATGGTATCCTAGGCCACTGTTTATGTGTTCCGTTTTGTCCCTGGGGGCGTACGCGGGCTAACGTACGCTGCTTTCGGGGGGAGGTGGCTGTTTTACTTTAATTGTGCTAGTACGGCTTCATATTTCTGAAATCAGAGGTTGGCCTTGCAAGCCCTCAATGTGCTCGATTAGGGATGTCATTGGTCCCTCGTATAAATGAAACGGATCTCGGAACGAGACAAGTTCCGGGTTCTATTGGAACATTTCTGGGCGGTACCCGTGACCGAGTGGTCGACTCACGTCCGAGTGGCTCGTGCTGCGGTTCGGAGGAAAACGGATCCAATGGCGAGAATGACTCTGAATCGGATTGGGTCGAGGATGGGCTCATCACCCTGCCAAAGGCTGTTGTTCGGCGTCGGCGAGTGTCGACTCGACATGGAATATCAATTCATGAACTCGGCCGTGCGGTGTTCGTCAGTCGCTCACTACCAATGGCCGGTCTGTATACGCATGTTTACCCATCGATCCATATGCATATGATTTCCCATTCGCATCGTGTCATATACTTTTTACTTGTTCGCGAGCCAAACCGCACACACGCGCATCCTTTTTTTTCTTTCTTTTTTTTCTGCCCTTCCTTTCTGAATTTCTTTGATCCCGATCCCGACCACATCGATATTTGCTGATATCTAAAGATGTCTTCCGCGGAGGAGGATTACAACGACATCGGGGACCCGTCTGCGATCGTCCCGGACAACAAGAAGAGAAGGATTCAACGTGCGTGTGACACGTGTCGCCGCAAGAAGAGTCAGTCGCCCGTTTGGTTTTTCATACAGAACGCCACTTGACGCATCGTCGCGCGCAACCGCATCATCCATAGTCCGATGTAAGCATGCGGTTCCATCACTTTGTAAGCGCCGTGGGACACATCTCTGATGGTGTCAAGGTGATGGCAGTCAGATGCCTGGAAATCGATGTTCGAATTGTATCGCATACAATTTTGAGTGTACGTATGTCGAGGTGGCCAAGGTGTGTGCTGTGACGTCTGTAACATCCGTATCGACCCCATGCTCGGTTTCTAGAAACGTGGTCCTCCCAAAGGGTGTGTCGTTTCTCTCTCTCGCGAGACCTTTGCCATCTCAACCTCGTTGCACGCTCCGCTCATCAGATATGTCGAGAATCTCGAGAATCGGCTCGAGAAAATGGAAAAGCTTCTTCAAATGGTAAGCCTTGCCTCGAAGAACGAGACGTTCCATTATGATTCTGAAACGTTCTTGACAGGTTTGTCCGGATGCCGATTTCTCACAAGAGCTCGGTGGGGGCCGGATCGATCGGGAGGCCTGGCAAAAGGGAAACGCGGGCGCTTCTACTTCGGGGCATACTCTAAACACCATGTCTCCCGCGTATGGTAATGCCAACACCCCGATCGAAGAACTTGCGCCGAGCGATGACGAGGACATTGTCACGTTGCATCTCTCCGAGAATCTCAAGTCATTGTCGCTGCGCCCCCACATGAACAAGCGCTTCTTTGGCAAATCGAGCGGGGTGATGCTCATTCAAAAGGCGATCGATCTCAAGAAGGAGGTCACCGGCTCGGAAGAGTCGAGAGATTCGTTTTTCCCCGTCCAGGACGAACATTATCCGGTGAGATGAAATCCGGTTTGATGTGGCGTACGTCATTTTTGATTGCGCTTCCCTCTCCCCCCAAAAAAGTGGGAACTCGCATCCAGAAATATTGAAGAGCCTGAATACGTGTTTCCCGACCAAGACTTGGGCATGAAATTGCTGCATCTGTATTTTGTGCACGTCAATGCGTTGGCACCGCTGTTGCACCGTCCCACCTTTGAGCGCAAGGTCGTCCAGGGCGTCCACCTACGTAACCCCGCTTTCGCTGCCGCCTATCTCTTGGTCTGTGCAAATGCATCCCGCTATTCCGACGATCCGCGCGTGTTGCTGGATGGTCTCGAAAGTGGCATCATCGAACAGTCGGCTGGATGGAAGTATTTTGAGCAGGTGCAGATGGTGAGGAGAACGTTGCTCGGACCTCCGTGTTTGGAGGATTTGCAAACGTATTGTGTAAGCCGTGCTTTTTCCCCCCTGTCTCTCTCGGTTCGTTTATGGTCGCAGTTGTCTGTTTTGTATTTACAAGGGACGTCGGCCCCACAAGCGTGCTGGACGATCGTTGGCATAGGTATTCGGCTCGCACAGGATGTGGGTGCTCATCGCCGTAAGTCGTACGATGGAAAACTCTCTGTGGAAGGCGAGCTGTGGAAGAGAGCGTTTTGGTGAGCATGCCTGATTTTTATTTATTCAGGAGTACCCTCTCAGCGGTTTGGTGTCGAACCGTAGGGCGCTCGTTGTTTTTGACCGTCAGATGAGTTCGTCTCTCGGACGTCCGTGTGCTATCCAAGACGAGGAGTAGGTCGCTCTTTGTATCGCTTTCTTTTTATTCACGTGTTGCAGCTTTGATCTTGACTTCCCCATCGATTGTGATGATGAGTACTGGGAACATCCGGATCCACAACAAGTTTTCAGGCAGCCTCCTGACAAGCCCTCTACGCTGTCCTATTTTATCAGCTTCATCAAACTCAACAACATTCTTTCGTTTGCTCATAGAACCATTGTCAGTTCCTTTTTGTGGTATGCATTTTCACATGCGCTAACGGTGTGGCCCAGTATTCGATCAACCGGTCAAAGATCCTTTTGGGATTCGTTGGTCAGCAATGGGAACAGCATATCGTAGCCGAACTGGATTCATCCCTGAACAAATGGATCGACGAGGTGCCTGATCACTGTAAGTGGTGATCATGTCCGCTCACACCTCGTTGCCTAACATCATACATCATACGCAGTGCGTTGGGACCCCACACGGGACCCAGGCTCGCCCTTTTTCATGCAATCGAGTTCGCTATACGCACACTACTATCATGTTCAGATATTCATCCACAGGCCGTTCATACCCTCTCCTCGCAAACCTTCGCCTCTTTCTTTCCCTTCTCTCGCAATTTGCACCAATGCCGCCCGCTCGTGTAGCCATGTTATTGATATATATAGGAAGCGCTCAAACCAACTTTCACCTTTTCTACAAGTAGGATACGATTCCACATTTTTGTCTTTGTTACTGAACGTGATTGACAGTTGCAAGCATTTATGGCCGGGATCGTGCTGTTGCTGAATATTTGGGGAGGGAAACGATCTGGTCTTTCAACGGATCCGTTGAAGGAGATGGCTGATGTGCACAAGTGCATGGGACTCTTGAAGTCGTTGGAGAACCGGTATGTGCCTTCGTTCGAAGGTGACCGTAGTCGTTTACTGATTACTGTATGTAGGTGGCATACGGCTGGGAGACTCTGGTTCGTGATCACCAAAGCGAATCGTTGTAATGACACTTGATCAATTTGTACTCGCTAGGGATATTCTTTACGAGCTCGCTTCTGTAGGAGATCTCCCTCTTCCCCAACCGAGCCCTCAAGGAGGGACGAAACGCGAGAGGGATTCGGACAGTCCCACAGTTCCTTCACGGCCGTTGTCACCGCCCAAGGAGTCTCCTAGAACCATCGCAGGCACGCGTCGCATCTCGCGCGACGTGCACACTGTATCGCAACAGCCTCGCCAGCAGCAGGCACCCCCGGCGTCGCAGCCCCAGCTGTACAACCTGCCGGTGTATAGCAACGATCTGGGGCGGCTCCCGTTGCATGGGGAGGTCGATTTCTTGATGACAGGGGCGACGGGACCGTCTTCGTCATCGGGGTCAGTGCATCCGTCAAACATGTGGTATACGTCCTTGTCAACTGGGGCACCGCAACAACCGGGGTCGGTCCCTGGACATGGACAGGGGTTTACACAGGGTGATGCCTACTCGTTCGATGATTTATTTATGGACCAGATACCGGGTCCGTTTGGGGGATTTTCTGCGCCGCCGCCGCCGCCGCCTGCGCATCAGCGCGACGCGGCTGCTGTGACGAACGATTGCGAGTTGCAGGCGTTTATGGACGCGGCGGTTAGTACCGCCGGGGTACCGCCGACGACGACGGCGACGATGATGGAGACAAATGAGATGGTAGATGTGGATCCGGATACGATTGCAATGTGGTCGTGTGCGCCAACTGGCTTCGGGTGGGTATTTTTTTTATCACTGAATTTTTATTTTGTATTGAGTGTCGTTGATTTTGATTTTTCGGGGGTAGGGTGAACGATTGGGGCATGTATCTGTTGAACGTGTCTGGGGGTGTGAACTCGGGTGGAGTGGCGGGGACGGGGACGGTGGCAGGTGGGCAGCAGCGACAGCGAGAGTCGTGAGGGGGGCGTATCTTTACCATACCACCGATATTCAGCGATATTATTTTTTACATTTGTAAATAAAGGAGGGGGGATCGTATATACCTATACACCTGTTACCGGCAGGGCTTTCCAATCTGTCTGTCATTGCCACCAAGTTTGGATCTTCGCGTTTGAATTATGATTCCCCGACGCACACGATTGTACCACCGATCTCACATGGACCGGTCTGCGGCCACCACGGCAATGCAGATTGCATTATTAGCCATACACAATTAGGATTCTTGGCGCCCGCCGGCGCGCGGTGCTTCGAAATTCGGAAAACTTGTGTTTGTACGTGTTCGAGTTGCGCTCAATGGTTCGGATCCGTCCGGGGCCGCCGGTTCCGATGCCATGACAGCCTTCAGCCCGGAGGCGACTCCACCGGCGTATCCAATGTCACAAGTGCAGTGGCTCGGACGTCCGACGATCACGCCCCAATGCTAATACTCACGCCTCGTTTTCATTGTCAACACACACAATTTATGAGCACATGCCAGTGGTTTGTTTCAAGAATATGTGACTGCGGTTCATGTGCACGTTGAAAATCAATGTCACAAGGTATGTACGAGTAGCTTGAAGATACGTTCCAGGGTTAAATAACCTCGGTTCTGCTCAGTGAGAATCGGCCAACTCCAATTCATTGTGTGGTTGTGTCATATTAGGCTCATGCGGGAAGAACCGAACGTCACCTTGGATGAAATTTAGGCCTACCGGGAGGTCGATGAGTCCGCATGCACGGCACGGCGCATTCTCAAGCCCGAGTTTCGAGGCCACAAAGCAGCCTGGATCAGGCATATCCCATGGCCACCATGAAACTGGAAAATGAGCATGCGAGCAGGATGATGCGACGAACGTGCGGCACCTGCCAGCACTGCCTGTTCAGTTCGATCAAGCGCCTTTTCCCAATTACGTTGTGGTCTCGCTGCACTCTTGAACAATGTAGGTATACGCCAGTGCTATTTGCTTTTACTAGCATTATTGACGACCGTCTTTCACAGTGTTTGCAGATGACCAAATATCTTGGCACCGTTGCCGACGGGATCACTGCCAGTCGCCGTCCACTGGGATGTGTGAAATCCTCAGGTCCGCCGCCTAATGCCATGGCCAGCAGTGAGAGGATCCGAGTCGGTCCATCCAAGCTCTAGCCCTCACCGTGTGCTCGTTGTGAATTCTAGAAACAGAGCTATACATCCACGGACAATGTTGAAGCCCAAAGCGCGGGAAGGAAGTTTTCCAAAATGAGCTTGTACGCAGTGCCTTCACGCTGGCAAGTGGAAGTTTTCCCCGTACGTACTTGATGAGATCTTGCGTTCCTCGGGTGTGTAGGTGCAAGCATTAGCAAAAACATCACAGACAGCTTCCCGGACTTGATGATTGTGCTGATACTCGGGCTGATGGCGTCGTGAGGATTTCGGAGCCACTCGGATACCAGGTCTGTGACTGGAGATCGCACGCGTTATCATGGTACAGGCGAGGCTGACCTCCAAAACCAGACTTTCTCAATGCGCAGAAGACAGTCATCCTGCCCTCTGGCACAGGCCAGACCCACGAAAACCCACGGGCACGGTGGCCACGGCCGTACACCGGGCTCGGGGTATGTCACACGATGCATGAAGGACGTACCAGCCCTGCAAGGCTGCAATATCTCCCGTCATCGAAATACCGCGGTGTTACCTTTCACGGTACCTTGACTCTCGTGTTAGAATAATCGTTGACGGCTAAACTCAGGTAAGCTTGTTTAAATTTGAATGCGCAGAAATCGAAAAGATGCCATTGAAATCATATCTACCGCGTGAGGAGATGAGTGTGTCAGCCATCTAGTTTAAGTTATCTCTTCGCTACTTTCCACCACTAATATTAATTCCCGCTCCAGACCTGGCTAATTAACGAACAACGCTGGTTGTGATTCCGTAAAAGCAATGCCATGCTAGCCGTTCTTGAATCTTCTCATCATCGGCCTCGAACCCCACTATTAGCACGTGCGTCCTGTATAAAGCTACGCCGCAGTATTCCCTCCTCTTTGGATCACGTCCTCTGCTCCATAGACTCTCACTGAGCTCGGTTTTCCTGCACCCTATGTCGGTTGGGAAAGATGGCTCCCAGAAGGGGGAGCATACCCAGACCAGTGAACCTCAGAACGTCTCTGTCAAGGTTTATGAAGCAAACCTCAAGGCCACTGCCCATAAACTCAATGAAAAGGAGTCGCTGAGTGCCTGGCTCACCATCCTTACGGCTGGTTTTGGTTTGATCAGTGATGGGTGTACCTCCTTTCACCACCCTCGCGCAGCAGCTGGCTGAATATTCCATTCCAGATCAAAACAACGTAATGACCATGGCAAATGTAGGTATCCTCTATCCACTCGTCGCCAGGTCTTGATTGCCTCCTCTAGGTCATCTTCGAGTTACTCTACCCCAAAGAATATACATCGACCGTCTCTACGCAAGTGTCGAATGCTCTTCTTGTTGGTCGGTATATGTGAACATACACTGTCGTTAATGCGCTCTGAATGTTACACAGGCGATATTATCGGGCAACTCCTTGTTGGTTTGGTCTGTGACAGAATGGGCCGCAAGGTTGCCCTTGTGGGCACCACCCTACTCATTGTTCTCGGTGCAACTCTCACAACCGCCGCTCATGGCGCTAACGGAAGTCCACTCGGTCTCTTTTGGTTCCTGACGATTGCGCGAGGGATCACTGGCATAGTAAGCCACCTGCACTTGCAAGTTTTTCTCTTTCATCGGTGGTTGTAGGGTGTCTGTGGAGAATATCCCGCCTCGTCGACGAGCGCGATAGAATCAGCAAATGAGAGATCTATTCAGAGCTGCGGGCCAAGTACACCCCATATACGATCCACCTTTCCCATACTGACCCACCTTTGCTAGTTGTTATCATGGTCACAGAATTCGTTCTTGCGGCAAGTCCCTACATCTCTTTCATCGGTGGTTTCAGTAACACCCTTTTAAATTTAGCTCGGTGGCCCATTGGCCGTTTCCGTGTTCTTAATCGTGCTTGCCGCGGCTGGCGAACAACATCTCCAAACTATGTGGCGCGTTTGCTTTGGAATCGGTATCCTTTTGCCGTTAAGCGTGCTCTTCTTTCGTTTGTGGATGTTGAGCTCCAAAGTGTATCGGAAGGGTGCTATCAAACGTAATGGTTATTTTCTGAGCTTGAACGAGGATACTATTGAACCTTGAGACAAGTCATGTTCCCTATGGGCTGGTTGTGAAACGATATTGGCGCTCCCTCATCGGCACAGGCGGAGCATGGTGGGAAACCAAACCTGTATGGCCAGCCAAAATCTGACTTTTTAAACAGGTTTCTTTTTGATTTTGTAAGCGTCGATTTTCCAACTTCAAGGTTAAAATCTTCACTGCCCGTGCATGATCATTAGGTTATATACCCGAACAGTTTGTTCTCAGGAACGATTATCTCCAGTGTGATACACAACGGAGATATCAAGAAGACCGCCGAATGGCAACTTTTACTAGGGGTAATAGCCCTGCCCGGCATCTTTGTTGGTGCCTGGCTCTGCAACGTGATAGGAAGAAGGAATACCGTGGGTATGAGAGCTCAAGTGGTGTGTAGCAACTCAACCATCTCTCCAGATGATGCTGGGATTCGCTGGTTATGTAGTGTTTGTGAATTTCCTGCTTCCCCAGCCTACTATGCGTTACGAATTAGTCGTCTCTTAGGGTCTCATCATCGGCATCGCATATGACAAGATTACGAACATCATACCTCTCTTTGTAGTTTTGTGAGTTTGTATGATCAACTTGGAGAAGATTCCTTAAACAGGGACATTTTCAGCTACGGGTTGATCCAGTCGTTTGGCAATATGGTACGTAGCGCTCGTGCTGTTATCCATGTGCTCATGAGAGTACAACAGGGGCCAGGCGACATGACGATCGTAACTAGCGCTGAGTGAGTTCTGATTCGTCTCAAAGCTCAACTCAATAACCTGTTTTTATGCGCAAGGTCCTATGCAACCCCCGTGCGGTATGTCTAATACCGGCGTGATGCATGTTTGGCCATCCAGATCTTACATCTTACATTCTTGTTTAGTGGGACATGTTATGGCCTTTCTGCAGCCCTCGGAAAGACCGGCGCTGCAATCGGTACCGAAGTGTTCACGCCCATCCAGAACAGCTTTGGACAGCGGTAGAGCCCCGTTTTCACTTCTGATCCTGCTTGCTAACAGGCAGCTTGCTGAAGCTGGACTTTTATCGTCGCTGCCATCTGCGGCGTCCTCGGCGTCCTCGTGACATATTTCTTCGTGCCAGATATGACAGGAGTGGACCTCATAGAGGGAGATGCTCAATTTCTGAAATACCTCACGGAGAACGGCTGGGAAGGTGAGATTGGGGAAGATGATGACAAGGAATTGGTCATGGCATCCGAGTCGTATGCAAACGAAGAGGTGGTGGAGAAGATGTGACAACAGGGACTTTATCGATAGTACCATCATTCGGTTTTGTGTCAACATTTGCTGTGAATGAGCGATATGGGCAATTTGCCAGTGTGACCGTGTAAAGGTACGGTACAGCCCTCCCAGCAGAACCCATGCTATGATGATCGGTGTAGCCTCCTTTCTGATTGTCATCGCGTCACCTGCGATCACACCTGCACAGAGTCCATGTCACTAATCAGCACGATTCGAACACGAAGGAACACAACAATCATGATCAAGCATCTAGCCGAGCGGCGTAGGAGATCATCCACACAGCCCCGCGACAGGTTAGGGTCTGCCCTTCAGCTAGGAAAATCGATAAGAATAAGGTACCCAGAGTCCGATCGCCCGACCGTCACTTTGATCCCCTCAGGTTCATCCCCACAGTGACCAGTGACCCACACGCAAAGTCACGGCTCTTAGCTGCTGTGCACCATGGCCTAATGGCCCACAAAAGGGTCTCGACAGTGTGGTGAGAGTGTCGGAGATAAAGTTCAGATTAAGTACGCGCACGCCCTCCAAATGCAGCAGCAGCCTAAAACATTTTTTTCAGCCAAGAGCTACGAAGGGTAGGCTTGGGTATCAGTCATCGACGCCGTGATCAGTGATAATTCGTAAGTACCTGTCAATGTCATGATCACGCGGTGCGGGCATCTCACGACATTCGTTAACCGTGAAGTTGATTGCGGCCAGTACCTGATGCAACTAGTAGGGCCACGTCAGAGTCCCAGTCGACTTGACGAGAGTTGTTGATCCGCTGTTGAGTGACATCCTCATTTTTATTGGTTTGACCCCCAAATCTACATGTAGATTATCAGACTCGGAGGAGGTGATCCCACAAGTCTGACGTATGAAGACATGGCTTTCCCTCGTGTGCAGATGCTGGAACCAGATCGTTTTCAATTCACGACAAACATGCGGTACAGCCTTACGGAGGGAAAGTTGTGAGAGGGCGCTCTTTAAGGAAATTAAAATCTATAAAGAATCAGCAGTGCCTTTATCACCATGCCCAGCACTTCCCAGTGGGGGAGCTGCGGCAGCGGGGTTGAGTGGGCCAGCCATTCATTGACAATAAAGGTAATACCTGCGCCAATGGTGTGATGCCGGGTAGAAGATATAACTCTCAGCAGAACCCAGGATCGAACCACTAACAACCTCCTTCCCATCTACTCAAGCTCGTTTGTGGTGAAACTGTCACACATTGCAGTTTCTCTTGTACCTGCCATGTCCTCAGACCTGCAATCTGCTGTGGAGTTTCTACGAATGAATAATTATACAGCCCGTATGGTCGCTTATTTTGGTCAGTGATTAATCTGATTAATCAGGGCAGTTGGTGTTGTTACTGCTGTTGTATACGATTATCGTGAGTGATGTTTATGTGCACACTACTCGTTTCATTCTGAACTTATAATTGCAATCCCACCAGTCCTCACCTTTTCAAGAGAGGTATGTTATTTCGCTCTTCACATCTTTTATTGACTGAGAAGATTCAAAGATACACTATGTTTGGGTAACGAAGTAACCATCGTTGGATGAGTACTAGGTTCCTGACGTTCCCGTAGCACCGACCCTGGTCCTGGGTCTCAACAATGTTTGTTCTGGTGTGTGCAAAAGCCCGGAGTCCACTCTATGGCAGGCATTCTCAATTTACATCTAGGTTCGCTATGTCGGGCTTTCTTGGGCTATGTAAGTCTATTGTTTTGATGACGCATAGAAGACATAGGTAACAGTTGACCTGTGCTTAAGCTTTAGCGCACTCTGTATGTTCAGAATTAAATAAGAGGCTAGTTGAGCTGATCAGATACATTCACAGCCAGTACTACCTTTATCACTGGACCTATCAAAGTCAGCATTTCCGTTTTGCACCTTGTTTCCCGTTTGTCGTTGATCATCCACACTTAGTTGTACGCATTTGATTTGCAATCAGAATCTGTCTTGATAACAGCTCCGTAGGTGTAAGTGGATTAACCTACTCCCCTCTATGAGGGTTGTATGAGACTTGGAATCCCAAAGGCACCGGAATCACCTTTGTAAACCAGTGGGCGTTTGCAATATTTCTTAATGCTGCTGATTGTGAGTTACCGTTCCGCCCATTTACAATACCACTGAGTGTCATTTCAATAGCGGTCATGATTGCGCGGGTATATGCAATGTGGAATGGATCCAAGTGGATTCTTTATTCCCTTTTGTTCATTTATGTACCACAGGTCATTATTTCCATCGTTTTTACAGCGGTCTACAATACCAGTACATACCTCTCAGGTGTGTCTTGGATGAATCTCATGTGTCCCTCCAATCTCATCCGGGTTTTCCACTCCTTTGTGCAGTCACGATTATCCATGTTTTGAATTTCTCTTCATGCAATCCCGGATGGATGAATGTACCATCCGGGCTTCAGGTGTATCAAGTAATCCCGCGGTTTGCTCTCGGTGCTATGCTTTTGATTCTTGCTGTCACGCAAGCGTTGAAGCAGTCGGTCAACATGTTCAAGGCAAAAAAAGAGTGGCAGCTCAACCGGTACATGGAACTACTTGTGAAAGATGGCATTCTTTATTTCTTTGTGTACGTCTCCCCCTTCTCTCCTTTCCGTTTGTCATCCCGTTTCCCCACCCATCTCACTCTCGAGTACTGCACAACAGCTAACCACCCAGCTTTTTTTTTCCTGAACCGACAGGAACGTTCTTCTCAATATCAATTCCATACTGGAAGCCAAGGATGGGTCTACACTAAGCACCACCTCGCTGCTCTTCCTGACCATGTTTTATGTCGCAACATTTTGCTCCATCATGCCTCGGTTCATCATCGGCATGCGAGAACTGTACGACCGTGACAACCGTGGCCGCTTGCAGGGGGTTGACAGCAGATTCGGGGTGTCGTCGCAACCCATTGCAAGTCAAAATGAGGTTGTGTCTGCAATTGCATTCGCGGATGTCGTCCCGGGGCAGGATGAGGTCGTGGAGGGCGATGCGAACGAATCGCAAGTTATTCAACTCAAACCATTAGATAATACACATCAAGTCTGAAGGAGCAACATGAGGTAGAAATTGTGGACGAACAGCAGTGCTGAGGTGTTGAGTGGTTACCTTGAGATCTTTATATTACCTATGCGTATGCCCCACGGTCTTCTGCGTTCCATGTACGTGTTTTGTATCTCCCGACGTTGCACGATGTAGGCAGAGAGTTTCCCTCTGCATATACAATTTTGTTCTGTGCTGCAAGCAAGAACGTAGGCCACCCTTGTTGGAGTTGTTCCGACATCATGATCCATGGGAATGAGTTGTGTTATTCATATGGTCCATCTTTCGCTCTCATTCGACGTGTCCACTCGAGTTCAACACTGAACCCAATTGCCCGGCCCTCCCTCATGCGCTGTGCGGCATAACGAGTCACAAACGCGAATCGTATGCAGTGGTCTTGTGCATGCACCAGGATCCCTTCCACGCGACGGACGGACGCAATGTATTACTTTGACGGTACTTCCTGATGATGGAATGCGTTGTACATGGCCTATGGAACAGAGGTACGTGTTATTCGTGACGTCAATTATCTTTTCTTTGTATCAAATATTCTGCCTTGCATATAGTTGAGTGCTTCTCTCCCGACGACCACCCTCATCCAGATATCGAAAGCCCAGCACTCACACCACCAACTCGATCCATGCAGTAAACCTGCCTCCTGTCCGACACACACCCCGAGTTCACCAAGTACCATGTTGAGCACTGGCATCTCACATGATGGCTCCTGGCGCGCCGTGCGTGAAATATCCGTCTGCTATTTGGTCGATGCGGGTGCCACTGTGCTCCTCTTGGCCTCTCGTCTATTTCTTTTTGGTGTGTTCAAGTGTGGGTCAGTGACGGAGTAGAGGGAGCTAAATTGGTATTTGCTTTTTCTTGTCTCCTCTCGTAAACGCAAGGACACCCCATCCCATATGCCTCGCCATCCCCACGTTCACGCTACCCTACATCTGGGTACGGTGCAGCACAGTGCATGCCTTCTCATTCCATCACATCGCTCTCACTCGTCAATCCCACGCACAGAATCTCTCCTCATCTTTACATCCTCGATACCTAACTCTCTACTCCCCGTGGCTACCTCTACCTCGACAGGCCCCCCAAATAACGGACCGCTCGCCACGTTCGAGGACATCCTCATGTTACACACCAGGGACTGTATTGGCGGAATGTAAGGTTTTATTTGGCGGTGCTGCAGTGCCGTTGGGCGTGCAGGAGTGAAGGTGGGTAGGGGTAGAGAAATAGAAGTCCACGTCACGTTCGAGGTACATCATGTCCTTTCGGCTGTGTTCCGTACCGAGGTCGACACCGTGCAGAACTTCTTCCCATGTTTTCCGGTCCTCGAAACTGGCCGGCGAGGATGCTCCTAGATCGATTGCACAATACCCATACACGAAGGATCATCACCACTGCCACTGAAATTAGATTTATGTTGACCAAAATGAATCATAAATTTGCCTTCAGAGTATGTTGAGCAGAGCGGACATCTGAAACATTGAATAAAAGTACTTACAGTTATTTAAATACCTTGGTGATCAATTGTCATTTTGTCAGTACAAGATAAAGACAAGAACATACGTCCAACACGTCATTAGATGTATTCTCATCAATGATATGAGAGATCACCTTTCGGTTTTCTCTGGAAACTTGGAAGACCGAACCATAGTGATTGAGTTGACTGACATGGGTCATAAAGTGAACGACACACCAATCGATGCGGCCTCCAGAATCTAATTATAGGGAGCTCCGTAAAGAAGCAGAGAAGTCTTGTTTTAGCTTGCCAGTTACTGAGGTTTCCGATCTGTGACGCAAATAGGGAACTTCAGCAACTGGCAAGCTAGGCCATAAAGGCGCTGAGTGAAGTATCGGGGGGTAGATAACCTAAAAGCAACTTGTCAAGCGAGATATAGACGATGAATGGGGCACGCTACTTGCCATCCTTGCCTCCTTGCAGATTGAATGGAAGGGTGAATACCCTTTCGGCCATTTTGTCCACGGATTTTGATTTACCCGTCCCTGAACTCTGTATGAAGGGAGCAAAGTTGGTGTAAGGCCCATTCCGCTTGGCCTGCAAGTTCATTTACTGAAGGATGTTAAGCAGGACGACGTCGTTGTTGCCTTCGTATTTTGCATTCCAGGCCTTGAACGTCGCTATAGTTCACCTGTTTCAGTAAAGCTGGACATGGTGGTCAATATCCATTATCGTAGACAATTACGTTTCACTGTGTGACAAAGATCAGCAGAGCCAGGAAAAAGAAAGCAAAGGGCAGCACTTACTATCTACCGCTCTTCCGTCGTCTGGCTCCTGAACTTTTGGGAATCCTTTGAGGAATTCTTTGGACGAATTTCGACAAGCAGCTACTAGTAGAAAAATGTAAGGTGTCGTCATGAGCTTGGAAGAAATCAGCGTACTGTAAGGCTAAGTTCTTCCGTAGAGAGAGAATGTCGGGCGAGTTCTAGGGGATGTCGATTAGTTGGTAGATAAAGAGGAATGGAGGAGATATATAAGGCTGTCGGAGAAGGTCGGTCGGGTTGGAGTTGTTCGTTGGTCTGATCATTGAGAGCAAGGTTTTTTAGTATCTGGCTTTTTCTCTCTATTTTATCTAACGCATACACCAGCTTTTTATACTGTAGGGATTAATCATGACGTAGTGAGGGAAAACAAAGAAGACAATGAGATAAAAAGGAGTGGAGCTACGGTAAAAGAAGTGAAAGTAGTATGACGACAGATACAAAGGATTGCAGGCGAGATGATCCTCGTGCTGATGATTGATCATCGATCAAGGGGGTTCTGAGCTCGTGCGCCGTTCTTGTCACAGGTATGTCGCATTCCTCAGTACAGAATGAGCGGATAACTTACCAAGAGTGAGGTTGGGGTCCACAAATTATTTTCACCAGTGTGTCCTTCAGCTCCGGATAATGCTCCAGCAACGTAACTCCCACTGTCAGACCCGGAGCAGGTTGGGCTTTAATAAAAGCATGGGCATGAGTGATGATCTGCTCGAGCACCACCCTAAGTAATCTGCTGTTACTGCACGATTCAAATTCTAAGTGCTGTAGGAATGGAAGAATTAAGAGCACTGTCTCATCTTTATTGATCGGCTCGTCGACTTCATCGACTCAGTCAACGAGGTTAGACAAAGTCGACAAAGTAGACAAGTCGATCTTGATACCGCAGACTGTCAGTATCCATGGAGTCGAACATGACGGTGCTAGTAGGAAAGATTCGAAAGAATGGTCACCGAAGGGCTGAGGGTGTTAGCCAACGGGTTTGAGTGCTGTTCGTCATTTTTCAGCTTTGCAGATGCCACTCACCTCAACTAAATTAGTGCTTGCATTGCCTACAGAGCATATTGTGTTGCTGCGTCTTCTCTTCCTTCAACTCCAGCCTGTCACCAGCATGACGAATGTTCCATTCTATAGACTACAGCGTATCCGCGATGGATTCAGTAGTCTCTAATTAGACAACCTGGTTACTTGATTGAAGGTCATCGTTATCTTGTCGACAAGGTCAGCAGTGTATAGTTCTGCGTCGGACATTACTCAGCTAGGGCTTCTTTACCAGAAAAAGAGAGCTTCCCTAGCTTATCGACTCTCTCAACGTCGTGGCTGTAGCCGTACCAGGTGTTTCATCAACATCTAGCATGGAAGAAGCCTCTGCCACTAAAACGGGCGTTTGTTAACTTAGGGCACGAACGAGATCACCACAAGCCTACAGAAGATTGTGAAATTAGACTTGGGAAAGCAGAGTGATTTCACCTTTCATATTTTTCATTGATTGTTCTAAAGAAGTCAGCTCTGGCAGTAAACCTGGGATCGCTCATATCGCACAGCTGGAGGTCATAATGTATGATACTTGCTCGATGGACGTGTCGGAAAGTTCTTGCCGGGGTTCCACGGTGGGTCCATACAAGGCAAGAGTGATCAAGTTTGGCGCCGACCATAAAAGCGCACAAGGAATGGGGAATTCGATAAGATGGAGTGGAAGAGAGAAGCCTAGTGTTGGGCATTCTTGAATTCGTAACGTGAGCGAGACGGGATTCCGGGCATTGAACTTGAACGTTGGACGGCCAATCATCCCTCAATCGAAACGTTTCAATCAGAAAGCGGACAATGTCAAGGTTAGTCAACAAAGGTGCTTTGCCACGGAGAAAGGGAGTAAGTAAAAATTGCAAAGCTGATAATAGCGGGCGTGGGCCGTGTGGTGCGCCTTGACAGACACATTAAGCGGGGCGCATTGAAGTTCTGATAAAATCCTCATGAGAGTGCAGACGACCGTATCCGACACATCCCACAGAGAAAGACCCCGCAGGTCTATCGGTGTCGCAGAAATCACGAAGACACGCATCCACAAAACTCGGGAGTAAGAAGTGCAACGGCGATTGGTAGGGAAGTGCGCGAGCCAAGTGTGGAATCTGAATGGGAAGCGCTCAAATTGTGGTGAGACGAGCGCAGAGTTCCTGTTCGACAGCCCACAGGTCTCCGGTTGAACTGCTAAGAGAAAAGGGCACGACACTGTGCTTGCAAGCCATCTGTATGGGATTCAAGCTCAACACGCGGTACAACAACATGATTGCTTGTGTTCACCTGGAAATTTGGTCTTAACAGCCACTGACGGGAAGGAGTAGGTGAGAGGGTTAGTGATGGCACCTCCAGCGTCCAGACGATGACCGTATGTAGTGACAACCCGTTTCTGTGTCTTTGCTTTCTTCCCTATGCTTCCGGTGCCTCCTCGGCGTCCTCGCACTAACCCCTTCGCCCGAACAGAACCATATTGAGATCGTCAGCCATCGTCTTTCGGACAACGAGATAGGTCTGGTCCTGCAGAAACAGGAATACGTTTCGCTGTCTCCCGTAAACCAAAGTCGGCCTCTTATGCACGTGCGCCTTTTAGCAGGATGTTTGAAGACGACGCCAACACCTCGGGTATACGGAGGGCTAGAGTCAACGAAGGTAGTTCCTGCGGGATAGCTATGGAATCCGCGATTTGTAAACCTCCATCATGGGTTGGCGCATCATGTATAGCACACAGAAGATCGGATGAGGACTTTGGCGAACGATGAGCGTCCAGGATGGATTCCGACGCGGACGGCTCTCACCGGTCTCGCTTTCAGACTCGACCTCGCTCCCACCCAAGGATCCCTCTTCGCTTGCAGAACATTCGCTTCTGCTCGAGCTTGCATATTCCCAGGTCTCGCCAGGCTTTTAACCTGCCTCAGCGACGTATGCGCACACACGCAAGGTCCCTGTATCTCTGGGCGGAGGCATCTGGGACCGAGTTGGAGCGATGCAACATCACAACCGGGGATGGTGGGAGGGCGGATGTACGTTGGCCAGGATTATTGCCAGAAAACAAGCACAGATCGTCAGCAAGCACAGAAGCGCTGCGGATGCTGCCAGAGCTTCGTGTGCGTGCGGAGAAAGAATGGACATCGTTCAAGTTGTCGGAGATTTTGTACGAATGATACGAGTCGACATAAACGTCGGCACGAAGGATGCGCGAGCGCTCAATGAGCACGCTGAACTATAGAAAGCGGTGTGCTGTGTACGTGCCTAGGCAATCAGTAAAAGGCACACAGTGACAACGTGTGCGACGTACGGAGCAAGATCATCTGTGAGTCGCAGTATCTGTGAGATCGTGTGTGCGGACATACTCGAGTATGTCCACAAGGGTGTTGTGATCTTTGCTCACATGAGTGTCCGTTGCCTGACCTGAGAGACGCCTCGAGATATGCAGTGAGTTCGTCCGTATCCCATTGCTCGGGTTTAAGAGGCAAGGCAGCGTCTTGCTCACTGATCATCAGAGTGATCATGATGTATATGGTACCATAGTGCAATGACTCGTACAGTGCGGGCATAGCCTGGGCCCTGCTAGTAGGAGACGGATCACATACTACCTGAAGGGACGTCCCTGGTGCACCGGGCCCGGAGGAGGTACGATGGCGAGGACCGTGTTCTTATACCTATAAGAACAAACACTGTCAAACAGCAATTCGACTGTCACATATGCTCGCACCAAAAAATAAAAAGACGGGAGCCAAGACATCCTGCAGAACAACGCGCCCGGAGCCAGATGCCAGTGGGTGACGGTGGGCTCTGTGTGCGTGTCGGTTTTGTTCATGTTTCAGCCACCCAACATCCATGCCGTTCCATCAGATCGCTCGCTACTCACCAACCCCACTTCTTGTCTTGCCCACCGCCTACTACACGGGCGGAACGTACGGTACTGTTTGGCGGCATTGGGCCTCGCAATGCACTCGTTGTCTTCGTTGATCAGAATCCCGCCCACATACCGTTGACAGCTACAAAAGATGATGTTCGAACACTGCTGTCTCTACAAATTGTTGTGCTTGCAAAGAGATCTGATGTGTCAATGAGATCAGACGTGTCACGTTCGAGACGCTTAGTATTTTCTTGCGAGAACTCTGGGACCAGGTCGTTTTCCCCATCGTTGACTTCCTCCGGACAACATGTCCTTGTTCCTCATCCAGTCGTCCCATATGGCCGAGCTCTCTCTTTTGCCGCTGCATACTGTCACTTCGTACAAGAAAGATCAACAGAGTTTCATGGGTCCCTCTCATCTCATACGGCTTTCCTTACAATCCAACACATCATCTCATACGACTGTTGGGGACGAGGAGAGCCCGAATGAAGTGGTCCATCTTGTGTCCGCGACGCAGTTTGCTGGTTATTGGGAGGATGTGCGATCTCGAGACTAACGAGATCACGTCGGTGTTCTAGTGTCGGCGACATCGGCTGGTAGCTCGACGATTTCTACAACTCCAGCTATATGCCACTGACCTTACAGTAATGCATTGCAGCAAACTGTTGACATTGATACAAGTACATACACAGGAACCCGAGAAGACTTCAAGCGCTGAGCTTGACAGCCTGCCAAGCTGGTCTCGTTGATATCGCATTCCACCATCTACCCATTCGTTGTGAAAATCCCCCAGTGAACAGAGCATCAAGGCATCTCACCTCGCAACATTGGGTCTGTTTTCGAGTACGTTGCATCCAAGTTCTTCGATTACGATGGCTGCGTATGGAAGATGGAAGAGGTCTGCCAATGTTATGCTCTGCAGAAAGATACTCTTAAACTAACAATCTTAAGAAAGCCAGGGTTGAAAATTCACTTCTCCAGCTAGGTATGCTTGTTTTCCGAGAATGTCATCGTATGCATCGAGCTTCGCGTTCAGGTTGTCGAGATACTCGTTCACCCTGTCTTCATTTGCGGGAACGCCCTTGTGTCTACAATAACGCGTAAGTCCTTCCTGAATCGGCGAGATTTGATCATATGTAACAACTTCTTGATGATCTTCTCCGTGGCAAGTCCCAAGGCAAACGGGTAGAAATTGGAATACTCAATGGATGCGGCTTGCTCGAACAACGCCTCACTTTGGGGATCGCTTGGCACGAGGCTCGGGGTTCCCTGTCCCTCGTACTTCTTGACGAGGTATCGACAAATTGCGCGGGCCTCGTACAAGATGAAACCGCCGTCATCCTACATAATTTACACCCAAACGCGTCAGCGAATGCAACCCAGCTTGCAAGGTATACCTCACGATGTATGGGACTTGACCAAATGGCTGGAACTGTTTGAACGCGGGCGTCTTGTGTTCCCCTTTGTACACGGCAACGTTGACGACTTCGTATGATATCTCCTTCTCTTTGCACACTTCGGCTACGAGTCTGACGAGAGGTGCGGCAGCGTGACCATGAATTTTGAGAACCATAATGAAGTGCTCGAGTAAGTCCGGCGTTCACTTGTCGGGCTAGGATGGATTGCGGTCTTTGCTCGAACTGCGCAACCCCGTATGTATTTTATACTCCAACCAGCGTCTGGTCCGCAAATTGATTCATCAGAACCTGAGCTGTGTATATACCAGTGCTTTTAGTAAGTCATACTAGAAAATATTATCAATTGCTGTGAATATGGGGGATGAAAAGCGATGTGCGGACACAACGGGGGCTTAGCTGAGCGCATACTTACAGTTCGAACATGAGACGTCCGATCATTCCGCTGAGGAACTGCGTAACGACGAGTCTGCATTATGATATCATGTGGCTCCAGCCAACGTGCCCAATGCTGAAGCGCTGCGAGAAGCCTTCAAGTTGAATGTTGAATTGTCGAAGTGTTATATGTTCGACTGGAAGACTGGACTCTATAGACCCGTGTCAGTGCACACCGCTCCATGGCGCCTGGAAACCGAGGGTTACTAGGAACGTTTGATAGACCCTGTGCTTGAAGCCACAGCCTGGGCCCCGGGTGGTCACTGTATTAGTAGCGCTTGCTACCGTGCCAGTGCCAGTGACAAGTCGCTTGACTCGGATAGTGTCGGCGAGGCTGTACAGTACTACTAGTACGGCCAGGTTCAAGTTGAGTCGTTGCTTCGAGATGCTTTGGTCCTGTTTCTGAGTTCGGACTGCCGGCCCATCAATACACACGAAGGAACATACTGTAACAATCTCGATCAATACCTCTAACCGAGCGGCCTAGGAGCGCCTCACTACACAGCCTGACAGGTCAGGGTCAGTTTCAGCTAGGAAAATCATTACAATAATAACTTGAGGTTAGTACCCCTTCAAGTTCCGATCGCCCGACCTTCAAGTTGCAAGACCCTCGCACTCACTTTCCCATACGCTTAGCCACTAAGCGCCATAGCCTAGCGGCACAGAAGAATCTTGATGGTGTGAGATTTCAGATCAGTAACGCGCATGCCCTCCAAATACAGCAGCAGCTCGAAACTTATTTTTCAGATAATTTGCCAAGAGTTTCAAATAATGACAATTGTTGAGTTGTAAGTACTTCCATTGTCATGATCGCACGGTGCGGGGATCACACGGTGCCCTTCACTAACGGTGAGGTTGATTGCGGCCATAGTATGTACTGTACCTGATACATGGCCACGTCAGAGTCGACGCGAGCGTCTCCACGTTTCACTATCCGATACCGCGAGATTCGTTGATCCATTGTTGAGTGACATCCTTATTTTCTTCCATTTCTACCTGGTATGGCCCTTAATCTATACGTAGATTGTCAGAGCCTGAGGCGAATCCCACAAATGTGACGTATAAAGATATGGCTTCCCCTCGGGGACGATACTCTTCTTGGTCTTCTATTCACAGTCTCATCCTCTCTAATATGATGGTTTCCCTGGAATCGGTATCATGCCTGTCAACTGATCACCTCGCAATCGCGAAACTTCCCACCTTCCGGCTGATGACTTGAGAGTGTTTGAGAAATCAGCGCTTCAGCTTGAACTCATGATACCATCATCATGAAGGATTGTCCCACACGATGGGGATAAAAGAACGAAGGATGGCCAGTTTGCATTATCGTCATCCTCTCTTCACACCCGCGACAGAGTAAACAATGGTCTTGAAGCTCTACGGTTATCCTACGTCTACTTGCACACTCCGTGTGGCACTGGTCCTCAAGGAGAAAAATGTAGACTTTGAATTCTATCCAGTAGATCTTGCCAAGGGTGAACACAAGGCCGCTAGTTTCGTTGCTAACCAACCTTTCGGACAAGTCCCATACATCGTACGTACGATGAGGGCATCGAACTACGATTACTGAAGTCGACGACAGGACGATGATGGTTTCATCCTCTTTGAATCGCGGGCGATCGCTCGGTACATTGCGATCAAATATGCCTCGCAAGGGACTGCTTTAATCCCCGCTGCGAGTGACATCAAGAAACTGGCCTTGTTCGAGCGGGCTACGTCCATCGAGGCGTTCAACTACGACCCTTTCGTATCAGGTCTTGCTTGGGAACTCAAGTTCACCATGTGAGTCTTGGATCTACAAATGTTGATCAAAAAATCTGAGACGATACCCACAGGTGGTTCGGCGGAAAGACGGACAAGACTCGCGTTGAGTCGCTCCATACTCAACTTAAGGCCAAGTTGGACGCCTACGAAGTTGTCCTCAGCAAGCAAAAGTATCTGGCAGGAGATGTGTGTACTGTGATATATATTGAACCCCGCATCCAATCGCTAACCTGAAATGCTTCATCACTTAGGAAGTCACTCTTGCGGATCTCTTCCACTTGCCCTACGGCACTATTCTCCTTACCGATGATATCGGGATCAACGAGTTCTCCACCCGACCAAATGTGAACAGGTAGGGTGATTTATTTGTACATCGTGCTCTTTTTGAGACATTCCTGGCAGATGGTGGAAGGACATTAGCTCTAGGCCTTCATGGCAGGCTGTCAAGGGCGGTATCGCATGAGCTCAGTTTAGCAACGAGAGAATGGTGGATGCAAAATCCATTTTTGTACGGTATCTTGAAGCCCAAAGATTGTGAACAATAAAGTTTTCGCGACGTTTTCACCCGATGATCTGACCTTAGTAAACTCTGAACCTTGAGCATAAGAAAAGTTAGAAGATTTTAGCTTTACTTGTCCCCTTGCATTGAGGTCTGAATAAGAGAGTCACCATAGTACACTTACAGTCTACTACTACCTTGAACTTGAAGCGGATGGACAATGTCAACTCCCGTTCCAGAAATGCCCCTCCATCGATATTACATAATACGGATGTAGTTGTTCAAGTTTACCTCGACTCATCCTTACTTCGACCTACCACAAGATACCATGGACGATGTGGAGGACGACAAGAAACGATTCGAGGATGCACCCCACGAGGAGGATGCACAACCGGATCCTGAAGAGGAGCTTATGTTAGACAGAGGTAACGGGAGAGTTTGGCTAGTCAAGGTGCGCATCAATCCGACTCAGCCTAAGCACGAGTGCCAAGACGAGTCTCACTACGCTTTGTTTACTGTGCCCTTTTGAAGAGTCATCCTCTTACCACGCGTCTCATGTTCATTTTGAAAGATACCTAAACACTTGATGGCAGGATGGGCAGCTATCGATAAAGAAGACGTACACCTTGCTACAATACGTATCTATCAAAATGCGGTCAGCTCTTCGGGACGATCACCACGCATATTCCTCTTTCTTCCTCCCGACCCGAATGACCCGACTCCTCGTGCGCCGAGTCTGCCTTCATTTTCCCCAGATGCGGCATACATACCTGCTGGAGAGAATGGTGTCCATGTGGATAGATACGAGTTGGAGATGGTAAACGAAGCCGTGGAGAACCAACTCGTTGTTGCCGAGCGTCCCAAAGACCCCGTTCCTCCCCAATCAGGGACAGCCGCAGCACATGCGTATAATCCCCGTGCACGGACGACGATTTTGACTGGTCGTATCAAGCACGAGTGTAGTCTGCGGCCTCTTTTCAATGAATCATACAGGCGACAAATGCGGGAGAGAAGCAAGGCATACAACACCCCACGAAGACAAATTCGCATGATCGAAGAGGCGGGCCTCAGCGGTGGTCGTGGCGGAATCAATAGATTAAGCAGTGGTGTAGCCACTGGCTCGTTCGCTGATATGATTGTCAGCGTCCGTTTTCTTTGTCTAGGAAACCAACTTACTGTTATGATCAGAAAACGAAACCAAAACCTGACAAAGGGACCTTCGAGCGCATGGCTCGTTTACCACGGAATCAGTTGCTGGATTTGCTGTTTCAACTTTTCCGCGAGCAACCGCGTTGGAGTTTTAAACCTCTGAGGGAGCGGACTCAACAACCTGAGGTCTACCTTAAAGAAGTACTAAATGAAATCGCTACACTCCACCGTAGTGGAGAATACAACGGCATGTGGGAGCTTTCAGAAATCTTTTCCAGGGATGGGGTAAGTGTGGTATGGTTATATCTTCGTTCCTATATTGATCACCGTAGGTCAAAGCAGAGAATGTGCCTGGACCGAGCTCTGTGGCAGACGGTGATGTGGCCATGGAGGATTACGACGAGGACGACGATGAAGACGAGGACGACATGGAGGAGGTTTCGTAGCCTGCAGATCACGTCACATACATCGCGTTTAGTACCAACTCTACCATGCACTGGCACTACATTAATGCGCTATCTTGGAACACACAAGTGTACTATCCTCTAATAGCTAGAGTGCTTGTAAGTAAGCGTCATGAATCGTATGCGCACCCGTATTTTTGCGGCACCGCAACATGAGTCAAGCCACTGATGGGCCACCCATCGGCTGATGTTTACTCCCCGAGTCGCACTCCAAATTCCAATCAGCAATAATCTCGACCATCATGCCGACTGTCAGTCCGCCTCTTCTCGGTGACGGGCAAGGAAATTATAAGATACACCTAGTAGGAAACAGCGGTATGTCAATTTCGCATGACTTTTCCGTTTTTCAGTGGTTTCGAGGGAGAGCTCTTAGGAACGGGCAAAGTGAGTCCCACGAAACTCCTAAAGCTCCCCAAGGTATACGTCCCATCTATGATAGTCTACTCTCAGCGCCTACCTTTCTGGGAAGTTGAATATTCCTCACATTTCCCTCGACGAACTTGCCTGGAAACCTGGATGGGAAAGAACGCAGGTCGATGAATTCAAAGAAAAGATTACCACACTGATGGTGCAGCACACTCGGGGCTGGATTTTTGATGGCGACTATCGGGTATTGGGAACATTAATCCCTGATAACGCCACAGACATTATCTGTAATTCTCCTCAGAGGTCCTGCCGTGCCTTCGACTTACCCTTCCGATTCAACAGGGTTGGATCCACCACTATACCGTTACCTTCCTCGTCTCCTCTGGCGCACGTTCATGCGCCGTCTTGGTCTCACCCCTACATGTGCAGAAGGATGTAAAGAGACTTGTGGGGAATTTTACTTGAAAAAGGGCATCGTCCGAGCTTGCCTGACCGATCACGCCATTGCCAGGACCAAGTATATGGCGTGGCGTTCGCGGATGGGGGTCGAAGTGGGAGGGAAGATGATACGTTTGGATGAATTCCGCGGTGAGCTGGCAGAATGGAAAAAGTGTCTGGAAAATCATGTTCGGCTTGAAATGTAGTTACAGTATACGGTACTAAGTTTGCAGACTCACCAAGAATTTGACTCCTTTTCGTCGAAATGAACTTCGAGTTGGAAGTTTAGTGACATGATTCACCGGTACCGGGATTTGTGGGTCCATTGACAGCGGCGTACTACTATGTAGTAGTAATTTAGCCGGTCGTCGTCAGGCTGCTGCATCCGAGTCGGGTTCGAGTTAACGTTATCGTCATTGAGAAGCAAAGTTTGCTTGACAGCGAAACCTTCGAGAACAACTTGAATGACCCGCTGACACACCGCCGGAGCTGCCGGGCCACCGGCAGCCTCACTGGCACTGAGTGAGCGGCGCATGGACCACCATATGCACATCACTTTAATAATTTAATATGTCTGTATGGGTTCAATACAACTAGTATGTACTACAGTAGTTGGATGTGGCGTACCATGTACTATGGTGAACATTTCTTCTGCCGAGAAACCCTCTCGTTCAACAAGCTGGTCCGCGAATGGATGGAGCATCCAGGCAAATCCGGAGAATACCGGTAACTGGACTCTCTGTCAGTGACGTGCTCATCAGTTTGGGCAGTGACTCAATGATTCATTATGAATGAAAATTCTGGACAGCAAACGGAGAAGAAAAATTTGCACCGAGTACGAAACGACTGGTAACCAATTGGTTTCCAGTTGCGCCAGGGTGCAAGTGAGTATTACGGCTTTTGTTGTTGTATCATACTTGAAATGATGTTTTGTCACAGTGACTGCCCTTCAGACGGTTCTGGGCCTCACTGGCAGGGAACCTGTTTTCTGTACCATCCCCTCACGATTGTCGTGGTCAAAGTCGCGCTTGTAACGGCATATCTCGTAAGGTTCCCCGTATCGTGGGTCAATATTGAGCTGCCTTGACGTTAAGTGTTAAGCCCTGACGACGTACCCGTCGTAACCGGGTCGAGAATAAAGAAACTGTCCGCGGAATGCGTTATTCTGTTATCCCCGTCTCCTGCATACTACCCACTGCGACCAACTCGACTGGGTGTTTCTACTCCCTGTGGGTCTGCGCAACATGACCTCCTCGGCGGGTCTCTCGTGCGTCCCATTTAACGTACGATACCGTGTGCTCGCTGAGGTAGATGTCATATCACTTCGCAGGTTGGGTCCTATGCTCCTGGGATTCGTGCTGGATGCCATCCTGTATGGTGTGATGGTGACTCAATCACTCGTTTATTATTCGTGTTACAAGAGGTACGTTCGCTCTGGTTGACTTGGTGGTGGTAGCATATAAAATAAATTTTCCGCTGCAGCGATGCACGTTGGCTCAAACTTTTCGTGCGATCGATTTCTTTTGGGGCATGTCTCCGAGCCTCAATGCTTCTTAGGTTGCATCTCTAGTTGCTTTGGACACCTTCAACATGGTTTTAGAATTAACTTATATGTATAACACATTGATTACTCATTTTGGTGAGTATGGTGGTTTCGTGTCGCTTGAGCACTTCTTACCCATCACTTAGGGGATTCGACTGTGTTGCTGACAGCAAACTGGGGTAAGCTCTTCATTATTATTCACATCTACAGTGGTTGATAGGTTCGCGTAGTCTTTTCAACTGGTAAGCTATCGTATTATCCTTGCTAGGCAGGTGTGTTGACTATGCTGATGTTCTTAAGTTCCTGGTACAACTGTAGGTAACGAACATTGCATGCTTTCATGTGTTTTTTAAACTTCCGAATAGGGCATTACCTCGACTCTAGTACAGCTCTTTTTTGCATGGAGGATCAGGGTCCTCAAGCAAAATAGACTGCTCGTCACCGGCATTATCGTCCTCGCATTAGTAGGGATGCGTAAGCAATCCTTTTTCGTTTCGTATATTTGAAACATTTTCCTTACAGTATCTGGAATTGGCACATCTATCGCGATCAACCTTGTTCCTACGTTCACGGAGTTTCATAAATTTGAGTCTATCGTTATCATGTGGCTATCTGCATTGGCAGCAGACAATCTTCTTATCACAACTTCTCTTGTTCTGTCTCTGGTATGTTGTCCATGATCCTTTGGCGTTAAATAATGATCTTTAAAGAGGGAATACCGCACGGGATTCGTCGACACTGACCATATGATAAAAAAAATCATACGACGTTTAGTATTTTCTCCTCAAACTTGAATCCGTCTTGATCTAATATTTTCCTCAGTTACCCTGCATACTGGGCTGTTAACAACAATTTGGACAATCATTGGTCTTTCGATGTATTTAGCACTAGTAAGTATCACATTTACACGGCACCATTCACATGCTAACGTACCTCAGACTAACGGCATGTTCGTGGCCTCCCATTTCCTTGTCGTTCTTGCTCATCTCCCTGTATTAGGCATCTAGTCTTTGTCCTGCCGATGGCAAAGTTTTACACTAATTCATTATTATCCACTCTGATATCAAGAAGACGAAGTGCGGATGATCTCGAGTTCACTGTGGTTGACGTTTCTCGCCACGTCTCGGAGCGTCGGGTCAGCAGACGTTCTTTAAACGGCTCGTGATGCCATGCATACTATGAACACGAGCTGACCAAATCCGTCATAAACAGGGGAATTTCTTGCCATTTGATTCGCGAGATGAGGTTCGTGTTCATGAGAGTCTGCTCATCTCCCCGAGCTATTTCACTCCAGCTGATATGCAATCATGTAGACCCGTACAAGATACACAGACATTATTTTCGAGACTGTCGGTGTGAAAAAGCAAATGTCCATGCCACGAGATAATTATGACAGTCCGCTCTCATCATGTTCACTCGTAGCAACTTGAATCCATGGCGGGCGCTCGAATTGTTCTCGTTTTTGCTCCTCGTGTTCATAGGGTTCGGGTGTCGTACGTCCGAAGCCAATGTACCATATGTACATCGATGTATCCTTATATATTAAGTAATAACGAAGGTGTCTCTCACTTACACTCTTCTATGGGAGTATTGGTTTAAGTGCGAGCCCAAATTCTTGGTAATCGTATGCAGCTTCATGATCTACGTCCAGCAACTTTCCCGTAATGTCAGGACGATTAACAAGTACGGGTATTGATTGTCTGGGCACAGCACAAACTCTAGCCTGAGCTTAAGCACCCGCCGTCGATTGATTTTCTTCACGTGACGACGGCGCGCTCAAAGTTGTTACTGCCAGTGAATTCGCGCGTTCTCCCGAGCCCTTATTCATCCTCCCTAGTCCGTCTCCACTATGGCGAATATCTTGTTGAAAGCACTTTTTACGCACTGGCTTGCCTTCCTAAACGCCTTGCAACAATTGCTTTGGAACTGTACCCCGCGACCACTGTTGTCAACCATTTTCCCGAGTCTCATCGAGGGCAACGCCGAGTTGTCATCCATCGTTCATGTACCGCAGGATCGCCATCCTTCAGACTGTATTAGCGCCGTCGACCTTGCGATGATGTGTCTAGTTCCGATGACTCTTCAACCGCCTCCGACGATGAATCTTTCTTGTAACCACCCAGACTATGATATACTAGATGATACTTCTTCAGCGGAACCGTCACATTCCTATTCCTACCAGTTTCTGGATATCCCTGTTTGGGGACCCGCTGCTCCCCGCGAGGATGTGCCGAGGGTATCACAGGTTGAGGTACGTTGTTCTGCCCCCTCGTGCCTCACAGGGTATCTGACCCAGTCCCGATACAGGACGATGACGTGCAAATGAACATGATTCCTTACGGAGCCCGCGGGCTTAGCTTTTGTCCCGTCCTGCTCGCCATCGCGTACACTCACTCGCTGCTGCATTTGTACATGCTCTTGATGGTACGCACCTCGCGCTTGCCTAACGCATGTACGCTGACTGCGGGATGAGATACCGTCCCTGATCAACCATTGGTTTGAGGATGTTTTGGTTTACGACTCATTAGACCCTGCATGCCTACTGCCTTTCTCTTGGTTCCTTCACATAAGTTTGTGGATGGCTCCATTGCACCTTATTCGATACGGCATGCGCAAGGTTGTCCTGAGTCTTTACTGGCACTTTCGACGAGTTACTTACAGATCAACGCAACCGCCGATTCCACGCATTGTACTCATACGAGTAGATGGAGAAGCAGTTCCGGTCCACTTTTCCGAAGACCATCAAGCGAAGGTTGATGCTGGCATATGGTCATCTCTCGAACCGGTAAACTTGGAGGTGGGTGGCGGTCAAGCTGTAACATCCGAAGGTGAAGATCCTCGGGAATTCACACCGGTACCATTCCCTGTTTCTGGTGGCGATGCCTGCATTGCAATGGAACGCGAACAGTTATTTATGCGAGCAGTTTCTCACCAGGGTGGAGTCGCAAAGGCAGAGGACGGCGTCGGACCCGAATCGCTCGCATCTGAGTTTCCCGACCCTCAAATTGTCGTAAACGGGATCCCACAAGCGGAATTTTCTCCTGAGAATGGAAACAACAGTTCTCACACCGTCGAGAAAGATATCTTTCGAAGCCAGGTAACGACAGGCGATTCTTGCAATGTTAACCAGGAGACGGACGACTTCGGACAGATGGTTTTCCTACAGGGAGGTAACGACCTCTGCCAAGACAACACGGACTGCCATGGGGAGCGAGAAGACCCAGACCAGGACCAAACTGTCAGCTCATGGAATATCGTCGGTGATCATAGTCCTGGCGAATCGGAAACGTCATCGGAAATCGCAATTGTGATGAACTTATCCATACCACAGGAGACATCAACTCCGGCGAAAAATGTGCGATTCGCTATTTGCGACGACGCAAGTGCAGCAGATCGTCGGCGGGCATTCTTGAGTGCTTCTGATATAGACGAATGTTTTACTTGTCTTGGACCACTCGATAGCCCAGTTGAGAACGACGGTGTTGGGTCGGTAGAAATCACTGTGGTGCCTTTCGATCCCCCAATGGACGCGACATCGCCTGGGCAGGTGACTCAGCCGGTCCCTTGGGTGATACCTAGCGAAGATGGAGTCAAAAAGACTGGCATGCTCGCCCAATTCTCGTCACCTTCTTTCGCCGAAAAACCAATTGTCAATCTTCCCTCGTCGGTAGCAACCCAAGAAGAGGTGCGATTCGTGGAGATGGATCCTATGATTCCTATGGCGCTAATCGAGGATGTCGCGACGTGTTCACCCCCTCAAATATTATGTCCAGTCGTTCCTGCCGTGGTTCTCAACATGAACTGCATCATGGCTGCAGTGGGGCAGGACTTGATACTACCGGGAGCTGGGAAGCCGGAGCAGGACGCGCTCGACCGGATGGAGACCCAGGATGACAAGGCATCAGGACGTGGAATCTTGGATCCCAGCGAAGATAGATCCTACCCGCCGAGCCCATCTATCGAAGGTTTGCAATCAGTTTGTTATCCCACAGTTGACACCGAGCCACCCTTTGGCGACGATCAGACGCTAATCACAGTGTTGGCTTTGGAAGCGGTCTGCAAAACTGGCATGCCAGTGGCCAACACCAACCTAGTCGCCAATACAAGCCCGAGCGCTGTAAGAGAGGTTTCCCGAGCAAACGAGCTACTACGGACCCGGATTTTATGCGAGACTCAGTACTCCTCAAGTGAGAAGGGCGTCTCAGAATTGCTCGAGGTGCCCGGCGCCGAAGACCATGCTAAGATCTTGGTCGCAGGGGAGTCCAATAGTGGGGCCATTGCTTCTGGTCAGCCTGTCGACCCCTCTGCCATAGCGATCGAGTTACCGACGAAGTCTGAAAGGGCAATAGCACTCCCATGCGAAGTAGCTGATTCTCTTTCGATGATATTTAAAGGCCAGAAAACTGGTAAATTGGACGACCACGAGACCAGCAATATACCTTGGGGCCATCCAAGTACGATATTAAAACCTGCTCCAGAACGGACTTTATCAGGCTCTATGCACGCACCGTCAAAATCTTTGTCGATCTCGCAACCCAACAATTGCATCGATCGAGCCTCTACCGTCTACGAGACACCTCCACTATTGGTGCCCCTGGGGAAAGCCAACGATGGTAAAGCAGGTACGAACAAGATCCTCAAGAGGAGATCGGAACATGGGCAGGACCTTTCCGCTTCAATTCATGCGCCAAACAGGATGTTGAAGGCGGAGATGCAGTCCTCGGTTTCTCACTCGCGAGACGAAATCCATTGTGATCGTCGTCGATCTGTCACAAATCCGACCGTAGTGTCCGACAGGAAACTTGTAACAGAGCCGTCCCTGCCCAACTGGGCGGCAATGCCAGATGTAGTGAATGCATTCCGCACTTTCAAAGAAGCGTGCAGTAGAAACACGATACGGAGGGTTTCATCCATTGCTGACTGCACGAACAGAGCACCAATGGTTGGAGTAGTTGGTCAGAAAGGAGTTGCAACACGTTCGTTGAATAATACCTCTGCCACCGCTAATATTCAGAGTCGCTGGATGCACGGGAATCGTCTGCTGCTAGTTCGGGATCTTGTGTCTTCAGACCCTGCTGACTTCAACCTACGTACTTGGTAAGCGCACTTTAGCTTCGTTCGATGGAGTTAACAATAACATATTCAGCACAAACCTGGGAATACCGAAGATCTATGGTACGAACGTAATACCTGTACAGCAGGTTCTGTACCCTGGGGTGCTTGACGTCTCTTCGTACGCATTGGGAGGTGGAATAACGCCTCTCCCGGACCAGGTCAGCGCCAATTTGAGCTCTGTAGTCCAGACAGAAGTCCAACGACAACAAAGGTGCGTAAGTGACAGTAATCCATAAGATCGGTTGTATCAATGCCTAACCTTTGCTCAACGTTGCAGCATGCTGGTAGTAGAGATGGAGTCAATGTCTGGTTCTCAACCATGGATTGCTCACCGGCCGGGGCTGAGGGAGACGGAGATCCCTTGAGATCTACCAAACCATTGCTAAAGCGCTAATCCTTGTCTTCGATTTGTATCTGTATAACAGTAGTTTTTTATTCGTATTTTGCTCTAGCTACTTGGCATTTTTTGGACTCCGCTATTACTCATCAAAGGTTAGATAAGAAAGTCACTTGCTCTCCGTCCAACGATTGTCGATTAGTATAGCATGGCAGAAATTCACGATCAGTTCGACACTATACTGATCCTAGATTTCGGCTCACAGGTCTGAAATTTCTATCTTTCTTTATTAGCCGATCGCCAATATCCGTCGCCACTTCCACAGTACAGCCATCTCATCACGAGGAGATGTCGCGAATTGAAAGTCTACGCCGAGTTGATGCCCTGCACGGCACTCCTCAAAGATATCCATTTCAAGCCAAAAGGTGCGCTTGTTTGTCCCTTCCGACATCCACAGCGATGGTGATCGTCGAGTGATTTGCCACAGGCATCATTCTCTCTGGATCCCCATACTCGGTGTATGACACTGATGCGCCACATGCCGATCCGGCGATTTTCGACCTTGGTGTCCCGATTCTCGGGATTTGTTATGGATTGCAGGTTCGTCTCCACTTGCAATCTGTTCGGACCTAGTCACGTATTTCCTCTACGGTGTCCGACAGGAAATCGCATGGAACCTCAAAGGCCAGGTTGCGAAATGCGATCATCGTGAGTATGGCCACGCAGTCATTCAGATTGCCCGATTCGGCCAGGGCTCAGCTGTCGACGCGCTCTTCGAGAGTCTGGGTGATGAAATGCAGGTATCTCTCTCTCTTTTCGTAGCATGATATCGCTCCCTCATTACCAGGGTGGCTTCGGCTCAACAGGTTTGGATGTCCCATGGAGACCAACTCCAGGATCTTCCCAAAGATTTCCACGTCATTGGTCAAACGCAGACTGCCCCATTTGCCGCCATAGCTCACAATACGAAGCCAATCTATGGGATCCAGTTTCATCCCGAGGTCACTCATAGCCCGAAAGGCAAAGCAGTTATCTCTCGCTTCATCCTTAACATCTGTGGATGCGGAGAAAACTGGACAATGGTAGGTCCCACTTGCATTTTCAGGTGTACAAGTCTCTTGATAACTCTGATCCTTTTAAGGAAGAGTTCATCGGAAAGGAGATCTCACGTATAAGAGATATCTGTGGCAACAAAGGACGCGTTATTGGTGCGACTAGCGGAGGTGTTGATAGTACCGTTGCAGCCAAGCTTATGCATGAAGCTATCGGCGAGCGGTATGCAACAATTACCCGCACATCCCCTACCATGTGGCTAACTGACTTTCCCGTCCCACAAGCTTCCACGCAATCATGGTCGACAATGGTGTCCTTCGTCTCAATGAGGCCCAACAGGTCAACGAGATGCTCAGCAAAGATCTGGGTGTCAACCTTACGGTTGTCGATGCATCCGATCTCTTCCTCTCACGCCTCGAAGGTGTTGAAGACCCGGAACAGAAGCGCAAGATCATCGGCAACACCTTCATCAATGTCTTTGAGGCAGAAGCTTCCAAGATCGAAGCAGCGGCTGAAGAGGAAGAGAAACAAGGGGGTGAGGCGAAAGGTCGAGTCGAATGGCTGCTACAAGGAACACTCTACCCGGACGTCATCGAGAGTATCAGCTTCAAGGGCCCCAGTGCGACAATCAAGACACACCATAACGTTGGCGGATTGCTCAAGGATATGAAGCTGAAGCTTATTGAGCCCTTGCGTGAGCTATTCAAGGGCGAGTGCGTCCCTTGCTAAAAGTGTGGCACAATGTGACTTTCATCATAGACGAAGTTCGTGCATTGGGTCGACTGCTGTCTATCCCTGCGCCGTTGGTTCAGCGCCATCCCTTCCCGGGGCCCGGTCTTGCAATCCGGATCCTCGGCCCTGTTACACGCGAGCAAGTGAAGATTCTGCAACAGGCCGACAATATCTACGTTGAGGAGATCCGCAGAGCGAATCTTTACAATCGCATCAGCCAGGCGTTTGCGGTGCTCCTTCCCGTCAAGGCAGTCGGAGTGATGGGCGACAAGCGGACGTATGAGCAAGTGAGTCTTCTGCCGTCTTGTCCAATTTTGTCAGGGGAGGGGGGTTCTTGCACCCGTGGTCTGACGTCCTCGGTCTAGGTTATTGCACTGCGTGCGGTGCAAACCGAGGATTTCATGACGGCTGATTGGTAAGTCAAGTTTTGATACATGGCGCGACAATTTTCAAATTTCCGATTATTGCTACCTTTCGGGGCATAGGTATGTTTTCCCGCCCGAGGTCCTGAAGAAGATTTCCTCGCGTATCACGAACGAAGTGAAGGGCGTGAACCGCATCACCTACGACATTTCTTCCAAGCCGCCTGCGACGGTCGAGTGGTTGTGAACTTGTGAAGCTGTGGGGACCATAAGCCCACGGCGAATATCTTGGCACCTGAGGTGGTCATCACGGTGACTCAGTGAGAACTTGAATATAATACAATATTTTTCGTCAGTTGACGGGGACTGTGCACGCAAATTGTCGGATTAGCCTATCAGTTCGCAACACAAGTTTGTCCTATAAACCGTCGCATTGTCACGGTAGTCCCCGGAGGCCGAGATCGATTATTAGTGGGAGCGCTTGCCCGTTTCAAATACTCGCTCAACTTAGTTGGCTTTTCACCTCCCATTACCCACAAGCATATGTCATAGCTTATTTCCCTACTACTCTTCACTCCAGTTTGTCTTCGATGGCTTCGCCAGTCCTGGTGTCCAGCGCCGACCATACTTGGTACAAGTTGGACCAGCACCACGTGATGCGCTCGCTTATATACACCTGAGTCAAACCAGGACCAACAATATGGAGCACCCTGAGCAAGGTGGCAACAGTTGACAATTAAACATGCGTAATTCAGTCATCTCATTGTCTTTTTCAAAGGGCTTTCTTCTCAGAATCATAGTGCCGACCTCGAGGCCATGAAAAAAGCCCATAATAGTGCCATCAGCTCAAACGAAAAGATCTTCCCCATCTTCGCGAAGAAGCTTGCATCCAAGGATGCCCAGGAGTTTCTTAACACTGCTCGAAAGTTCATTCATTGGTTAAGTTCAGAGAAGGCATATTATCCAGCAGCTCGACCCAAGGTAAGAAGTCGCGCCTCAGCGTCAAGCATGCCGTACCAATCGCTTCATTCACTAGATTGTTGAGCTTCTCGAGGTGAGGGATCATTTTCTACGACTCGAGACAGATCGTTGACAAATACCATTTGAAATCCACCCTTTGGCTTCTAGATCGCGTTTTCGGCTTTCTCGGGGACATTCATCGATCACCCCGCCACCTCGGAACTTGCTGAGCGTCTGCGACAGCTTATTCGAGCAGTGACACCATTCAAAGACTTGTTTCTTGAAAATGAGCTCAAGTGTCAGTCTTTAAAGAAATCCAGCTAAGCCCGTCTTGGACCATTTGATCACTCCTTCATAGTGAGACTGGAGCGCGTAATTTCTGATACAAAACTCTTCCTTTCGACGATCAGAAGTATCCCCCACGCTGAAATGCAGGTTGAAGGATCCATTATCAACGAGTAGGTCCTTCTTCAGGATAACCGGATTCATGCCATCTGGAATTTCATTCCAACCAGCATTCCATCTCCCACCCCCACTTCCCCAGTTCATCCGCAACTCACAAACCCTCCGGTACCCGTCCCTCAATCACCAGTTTGGCAAATTCGGGCCGCTCCGTCAATGCCAAGCGCTGCGAAAGAAAGTCTTGATGGGACTATTCAGACAGATTCACCGCAAACACGTAACCCTTCTCAGGCGGCATCGCCAGACCAAATCGAGGCGATTCTGTCTGTCGCATCCCCTGTTACAAGTACCCTACAGAACCCTGGCGAAAACATCTCTCTGACGGTACCTTCCAAGCCTCAGCCCAAACGCGTACGGAGGGCCGCGCTTTCAGAAGAGATCATAGCTCGTGATTTTGATTATTATTTTAAATCTATCCAGAGCTCTGCCGTAGTAAATGAAGATCCAACTGCATCATCCAAGGCCGGTGAGTCCTCGCCGGCGCTGGCATCTGATGCACTGCACGTTCCCACGCGGTCGCCCTCGCCAAAGAAAAAGACGGCTCGCATGGTTCCGTCTCGTCGCTTACCTCGACGGATTACCCTCGATGTTACCCAAGGAGTAGAATCTGGCGTATCTACTTCCACATTACCGTCTGCTGCCGAGGCCTCGGGCGGATCCTATGCTCAAGATGTATTCATCCGGATGGACGTCGATAAGCAGAATCCATCCTTGGAAAGGACAGAATCTGGTGCTCGTGCTGCGGCAGTACCAGAAGCACGTAACGTACAGGGATTTTCGCGGCCCGAGGAGCTGCTACCTCCGCAACCGCAACTGGTTGCCGTCTCATCAAACGAACCTCCAGTCAAACCGCTTATACCCCGGACAAATTACCAATCCCCTTTGGTTGAACATCCATCTACCAATGATGAAACCCTTATATCCGCTCGTCTACTTCCCGAAGCTATGTCGGACAGGATGGAATCAATGGATATCAGCAATTCAGATGCAGACTCTGAAAGACCCCCATCAGGGCGCCCTGCTAAGCTAGAATCAACACCTCCAGGATCTCTTCGAATTTTACAACTTCAGAGTCCAGTTCTCCCACCCCTTGTGAATGCCTTGGAACCACCCCTGAACCTAAATTTCAGAACATCACAAACATCGCCCGGTCAGCTGCAGCAATCGGAGACAGATGCGACTAGATGGCGATCCGATGACGAGATGACTATTATTCACAGCACGCAAGGGAAGCCATTCGCTCACACCCATGCGATTGATATTAGCCTGAGTGAGAGCATATTCTCCAAAGTATCCAAGTGGGTAAACAGGAGATCTCGCCCGTTGTACGTGACAAGTTATTCAGGATTTAGGCATACTTGACATCTTGGTCTCCCGCAGCGATGCGCCTGAAGGAGTCTGCATCTCATTAGCATGCTATCGCCTCTTGGAACTTTTTGACACGATCAAGTCGGAAAATGGCAAACACGACGTTGAAGCGTTAACTCTACGGTCATCCTGCTCTTGGCCATCCTCAAACCGGTTGTCCCTGCACGTCAAAGACGGAGAGAGATGTACCACCATCCCTCTCTCTCCTCCGCTCTTCGTATGTGCCCCTTGCCGTTTTTCGCAATGTAATTCTGCAACTTACTTGCATTTATCGTAGCTGACCCCTCATCAATGCGTCGACATATCATCCTTGATGCAGCTGGGAGACAGCACGCTGGAGATCAGCCAAAAGGATGACTTGTCCGAGTACCTGGTCGTCCTTCACGCGCATCGCCCGACTCGGGCACAGTTGGCTGAGCTCGATGCGATCAAGGTTGTTGATCAACGGTGGAAACGGTTTCTGGATGTCATTTCTGCGCGGGTTGTGCCAGAGAAAACACTGGATGACGCCCATGCGGGCGTTGTCGAGGTATCGTAAAGCCTGGCATTTTTCATGCAGCATGTGTGGTTGGTGTCTCCAGTTGAATGAGTTCTGCTTTCGCGTACGTGTTATTCAGTGTGCTAAATGCTTTGCAATCGCTATCGATCAAGACACGGCATTCTCAATAACAAGTCTTCACGTTTCACTACATCCTGAAAACCCAATGCATGACGCATGATCATTGAATATGAGTTTAATTCTGGGTGTGATTTTGTTGCCACTACATTTGTCTGAATTCGAAGTAAGAGCCTTAGTCACCAGACTAGGCTGCCTTGCTGACGCCACAAATGCGTCCTTGACGACTTCATCTTGAATGACAATGACGACGAAAAAAGCCAGAGACTTTCTCGACAAAGAGCTCTTCGTCAATCGCAGCATCGTAGGCTCTCTTCTCGGTCTCATATCTCGTCATGGCGCTGCTCACCCACGGCGACACTTGTCCAGGTCACATTCAGGTCACTCAGTCGCGAACTCAGGATTCATGTCAATGACGCAAAGAAGTGAGTCTTCTCTCGAACGCTTTCCGGGCTCTCGTTCCCTCGTTGATATCGTCTGCAAAGCGAACTACAACATTACTACGACACCGTACGCGACACGAACACACCGGCTGTGCCCACATATGTCGTCTCTGGGGAGGTACACGCGCTGACGGCTAGTCCGCGCCCGGCAACGCAACAGTCCGACTCTGCCATGGATTTGGATCTCGAGTTTGGGGAGGACCGCGAGGAAATGGACGTGGTACACCAGAGCAAGGTGCTACTAGTGGACGCGGGCGCGCTCGACGGTACGTTTCATCATCGCCCACAACAGGGCGGTCCACACGCATTCAGACTCTGTGTGCAGAGGCCAAGTCACAGTTTTCTCGCGTCCATTCGGTGCATATATACAGCCTATCTTCGTCGCGGCTCGGGGTGCGTGCATGTGCTTCTCGACACGTCTTGGCCATGTGACACAAGAGGCGCAGGATGCGGGGCTCGTTTGTACTCCAAGTTTCAAAGTTCACAAAGCGGATGCTCAAGGCGGACCGGAATCTTTTTCCGCTGTGGGCAAGATTACGGGATCTCATGTCAAGGTAGAGTAGTGCGAGCGGGTGTGGTGTTTTCTTCCTCACTGATGTCTTTGTAGCGCAAACCTGGAGTTACTTCTAACAGCACGGCCTCCTCGTCCAAACAGAAAGAGCCGGTCATGCAGAAGACGAGGGAAGACAAGAAGACGAAGGAAGACAAGAAACCCAAGCCAGAGCCTGCACCACTTTTGACGAGCAAAAAGCTGGAACCAAAGCTGACGAAGCTGCCCTTCTCCAAATCCGGGTCCAGCGGTGTCGCGAATGGTGATGCCCAGAAGGTGCTCTGCACACTTCCTTCTGCGAGGGATCTAACTGAGCTCTATTCAGCAAGGGATAAAGAGAAAGCCCCGTGCAGACACAGATCTCGAGTCAGCGTCTGAACAAATCTCAACAAAGGCCAAACCAAGCACTGTTGGTGGTTCCTCCCTCAAGAAAGGGGATGTAAATTCAAGTGAGGATGATGACAGTGAGACCCCAGTTCGTAGGCTAGGCCAACGGCGCCCACAAAGAAAGAGTATTGTCACATCAGATTCGGAGATGAGTCTCCGAGCTATAATGGATATAGACGATGGTACGTTCTTCCACATACCAGTGTTGAGCCATAGTTGATCCAACGTCCAATGTATAGAACAAGTCGATCGTGTGTCGAGAGTTCGTAAGATTTGTCCTCAAAGGGAGGAAGAGGAAGAGTCAAGCGAACCCGAGAAAGAAGTGACGGCCCCTCCTGCAACTACTGAAGGCGAGGAATCCGATAACGTTCCAGTCGTACGGAAGAAGAAGAAACAGCGCAAAGTAGTCCCCGTTGGCCGTAATGGGATGAAGAAACGGCGCGTCATCAAAAGTCGGACGACGACAGATGCCAAGGGGTATATACGTATGTCATCCTACGAAGACTCCCGGGATTGTTATTTGATATTGTATTGTAGAGACGGAAGACTACTCGTCGTACGAGTCTGTCGAGGAAGAGGAGGAAATAGAGAAAAAACCCAAGGGCAAGGGGAAGGCAACGAAGAAAGCCTCGGAGCCCAAGGTTGAGGAGACGAAACCAAAGGTGGCGGCCAAAGAAGAGAGCATTGGGAAGCCCAAGGCAAGATCGGCTCCAAAGCCCAGAGGGGGGGCTGCCAAGCGCGGGGGACTGTTCAACTTCTTTGGTCCGGAGAAGGGAAAGAAATGATGCCAGCACTATGTTGTGTTCGTTTTGGTGTTTCCCGACGGCGATCTGCATGGAGGTGGTGTAAACAGGGGGCATGTCGGGAGTGAGTCGACAGTGGATGACTCGTTGGATGGTTGAATATGTACGGTGAGCTCAACGATGGGCACATGGCATTATGCTTGCATGGCCAGTCACGGCGTGTATACTGTCTTATAAAAAGTGGTACTACCATCTCTCTATGCTCGACGACGATGGCAGTAGCGCGATTCGGAGTGGAATCCCCGCAGCCTCGACTTGTAAGGTCGTCCGGTCATCGCATGTATATCTACGCCCCATGCGAGCACCAAATGCTCCAACGACGACCACGCTCTCGCGAAGTCAGTTGATATGTTCGATACCCAGCACATTCACTGCATCATACGGCATGTGTGGTGACCTCAAAGAGATCAAGTACATTATATTAGTGTAGATGTTACGGTACCAAAAAAAACTACATCTTTCCATAACCAATAATCAATTGAACGCAAGCTCAGGCCGTACCAAGCCATCAAATAGGACAACTTGAAGTCGCTGACTGATGCTTCATGTCTCGGGTAACTTTGGTTTGGGTCAGGTACACTTCGGTGAAGGGAATGCAAACTGATGACGTTTGGGGTGAATGTAAACGTCCGAACGCCCAAGATTGAAATGCCAAATGAGGGCACTCGGTAGATTACCTTCATCTGGCCCATCGCCTTCCTCATAGTCGATCGACAGGAGTAAGTGCGCGCGGTAGGGCGGCGGAAATCAACCTCGAACGCAGCTGTGGAATACCATTAGTCCAGAAGGTGGTCAATGGGTAGTAGCAAAGACAGACCGAGGGTAATACCAGGGTTCGGGCGCGAAAAAAACGCTGGAACAACATCAGTAAGTGTAATGCGAACCAATGAGCTCGCGCAAGGTCTCTGGGGAAGAACTCTGCAGAACGTTGATAAAGTTAGCTCGTTGCAGAAAAAAACCAATGTTACCTATTTTGTACACCTTGTTCATCACTGACGCTAGGAAGGCGTCTGCCCAAGGATAAGAACACTGGTTGACGACCTAAAACACTTGTTAGCCGTAGCCTGAGAACTTGAAAGGTGAAACACCAGCAACTTGAAGGTCACTAACGACCTGGTGCCACTTGATTTGATTCTGGAAACACAGGTTTTGACTCGCCCAGGTCATTTTTGTTTTGTTCTCTTGCTAGTCGAGTACGACGCCGCCGCCATTCAACCGACAGCCGATCCCACCCATGTGCGTGGGCTACCAAGTACGGTGTTTGTACAAAAATCTGAATGTCTCTAGCGCACGAAACAAGGGAAGAGGGAAAGCAAATGGGTGACTCACCCCTTCAATCCCTAAAAAAGATTGGATCAGAAGCCGTCTTGCTGCGTAACCATCTCACCAAGGATGCGTTCAGCGGACTTGCCCAGGGGTCACACCGCCCTCCTGCACGCGATCAATTCGGCCCGAGGCGAACACGGAGGAACCTCGTTGCGACCACGGCAAAACGGGAGGTCCCGCTCGTTGGTCGCGGCAGAGTGCCAGTGACGATGCCCGTTATCTCGGCTCGGGTGTTGCTCCATTTCGTTCCACTCAGTTTCCTCACCCTCTCGTCCGTTTTAGCCGTTTTCCGTCTTCTAATCGCTCGCCTGCTCGCTCCGTTTCGTTATTCCACTTGATTACCTTATTATTCGTAGGGTACACCCTTCCATCCTGGGCTTCCACATCTCTCTCTCCCGAGTCCCTTTCTCGGACTCATACCGCCACTGGCAGTTGGCCTGTTTAGTACTTACCACTTACCTCTCATCAAAGCCTTCTAATACCTGTATGTCTCACTCGCGTTCGTAACGGATCATAATCGGATTGAGGGATCCGAAACGCACGTGACTGGCGACCACGGTGGCTGCGCACGCTCCACGCGGCAGCGCGTTCGCCCCTAACTTTCACCACCATGCCTGCCATTCGACTGTGGTATCTTCTCATTGATCACCAGAAACATCCTCTCGGAAAACCTTATAGAGTCGACGTACCTCCTGATGCCGATGTCGCGGACTTACTGGAGAAAATCAAAGAAACGGAATCGCCTGTACTTGCCAACGTTGAAATCGCAGCGCTCTCTGTGTGGAAGTTAGGCAATTTTCCTGAATCACCAATCGCCGAAACGCTCGTTTTTAATGATATTTTGAACGAGTTTCTCTGCACAATCAGTCCACACCTTTCGCATGATTCGGTGGATCCCACAAAGGAGACGAAGGCGATGTTGCTCTTCTATGGCAAGGTGATTTCGCAGCTCGGAGACTGGCCACGGAACAAGCTTCATATTATTGTTCAGCTACCTGGTGCGTGTGCTGTCCTGTGCCGCTATCCTCAAGTAATGTAATATTGTAGAATATCGGGAGCATAAGCGCAAGCGCAATGAGGCTATCGGATCAGACCTCAGACCGCCGGAAGTCAAGCTTCTCAAGACGGTGCTTGGCCAGGGGTCACCATCATCCCTAGCTCATGCTCCCCGATTTCGCGAAATTGTAGGACCACAGCCAGACCATGCCATTACCTGCAATCGTCCATTTGAGTATGACACAATTCCCCTCGTGTTACTTCACGATGTGTTTGGGATCTTCCAAGATAGGTGTGAAGCACCCCCTTCAGTGCAGGCGCTCATGTGCCTTGAAGAACTTGCGGAAGTCTGCTGCCAGTGGCATGAGACGGAGGCCACTCGGAGGTCAGTAGTTCAGTTCGTGCTGCAGAAGCACACAGATATTGTTTTTCACGAGGAGAAAGTTCCGGGCACCGAATTTATGACCGGTGGAAACCTCATCAATGCTGTCATGCCAGCATCCATCCGAGAGTGCAAGAATGAGCGCGGAGACGCTCTCCCTCAAGCTATCTTATACTATGGAAACTTTTTAGAAAAAGCGCTCGAGAATCCTCTCTGCTATCATAATTGCAACACACGTTTCCCAAGCATTCTGATGGTGGACACCGGTATGTCTGCACAATCACATCCGTTGTCTGTTCAGCTGTTTATGGCATACTATGAGGCCCGCTTTTGGGGTTCTACGGTGCTGCATGGGACGGGGTGCGTGTAAGGGCCGAGCCTCTCACGCCTCTCTTCGATCTGTCGACCCATTGGGCGCAAACACAAAACAGACATGCGATCGCATCCAGTTTGGATGCACTCATAGTTGCTGTTCGCAATATCCAAGCCCACTATGACACAGTTCAAGCTGAGGCCAAGGCGCATCTAGTGCCATCGAAGGTGTACAATCGTCGTCTTCAGACAGCCCGCGGATACCCGTTCCTGACATCTTACGATGACAACGGAGAGGAACTGACTTTCACATATGATTCGCGGCTTGATAATACGAAATTCGTCTTCTCTGCCACACTTGATCAGCCTAACTCTGAGCAACGGATTGTCAAGTTCACTCAGCGGTATTCGGAGGCGGCACATAACTATCTTCACTCCCGCGGTTCAGCGCCGAAGCTCCGGAAATGTGTTCGAGTCTCTGCAGAGTGGACTGGGGTCATCATGGACAAATCGAGGTACCGGAAGCTTCACGAACAGAGATTCCTAGAGGCAGAGCAAGAAAAGGTACGACAGAAAGTGAGGTGCGAGGTGCAAATGCTACACAATGAGGGGTTTGTTCATGGGGACATTCGGGATACTAATCTCCTCATCGATCTCGACTCGCTTACGTCTGATGAGGTGTTGGTTCACTTTATCGACTTCGATTGGGCCGGCCTTATTGGGGAGGCCAGATACCCAATAGGAGTCAATACGGTAACTGTAATGCGGCCAAGTGGGGTTATGCCTGGAGGGCTGATCACCAAGCAGCATGATGAAGATATGGTCTCTTACCTGTTCAGATCAGTATGAACGACCACTTTCATATTTTGTTGAGATTCTCCAGCCTTTCTTTTCAACCTATTGTCTTTCTCCAGTAATACCTGTGATAGATTCCACTTGTTGTAAGCAATAAATGACACATTCATCCTGGACATCAATTCGTATTTGTATTATCCGGCCCATAACAGTAGTTTTGATTTGTATTTTTGCTCTAGCTTGTATAAGATAATAAGGTCACTCACCATAACATTGGCTTTCTTGAACGCACTTCATTCCCCCACAAAAATATTTGTATGAGCATGCTCATAGTATGCTATCGAATTCCAATAGGATGGTACATCGCGCATCACCATTCACCAAAATAGTCAACAACGTTGTGCGTTGCTCCCTTTCCTCGATCTTTTTCCAGCGACTCTTGGCGCGCTTCGATGATCTGTTTTGAAAATGAGCTACGGAGCTCATGAGCTCCAAAGTCATAGTTATTCAGAAAGACGATGTGTGCAAACCTAGTCTTGCTGCAGTCTGTCGATCCACTGACGAACACCTTTGCTTGCACGATCACCAACTTATCTAGAATCCCAAACACACCGGGGTCACCCAGCAGTGTTTCATTCACATCAAACCTGCCTTCGACGTAAGGATAACGGCGTAGCTGTTCTGCGAGGTCCGTCAGGGTCCATGCGTCCAGATCCCCCCCTGGTTGAAATGCCTCGGTGAGGATCCCAAGTGCGTCGTCATGTTCGGACGAGAGCGCCTTGAACGTACTCGATTTTTTCATAGGGGCATAGGTCTGCGATGGGCTTCCATCCTCGTCATTTCCAACGACCCTGTTCGACGTCCGGTCGACATTGAGGGGGAAGCGCACACCATCATCCATGAATGCACTGAGAGGGCGGGGATAGTCTGTCGCAAGCCACACATGCCGCACATTTTTCGCCATGACATCGTCCTGGAGAAGCGCATGAAGGGTACTGACCAGAGAGGCTGCGCACCACGCTAGATTCTGTATGGGCACGTTTTCCATTCTCCAGTGGATACCTAGGAATGGATCTAGGTTGTCAGCGAGGCGATCTGCTAGATCGTAGAGCACTGGTGCATAGTGTAGATTGAAATGCGGCTGCACGGATGCGCGAAAGAGTGGGTGACGGAGGTCATAATCGAGGAGGAGAACGTCGATATCTGGGAGGGACAAGTACGAAGAGTTGATATATTGAGATGTGTGTTCGTAACCTGGCCTCGTCATCAAATCAAGGTCAGAATCCGCATAAGTATCCATATCCAGACTGCTCGCCAAAAACTGCACGAGACGAGTTGAGGTGTTCAAATCCATCTCGAGCGGGCTTGAGTGGAACGAAATCGATAGTGCCGTCCCGGGTAGGGACGAATGAAACCGAGGAAGTTTGGGTTCGAGACAGGGCAAGATCTTTGAATCTATTTTCGCCTTCTCGACCATGAAAGGAACGTCTTCTGATCCTGTTTGACTTTCCAACACATCCAGATCACGACTGACCCGAGATATGGAGTGCATAGATACGATGAAGCTGCTCGGAAGCGCCGGTCTCTCGTTGACCCATTTAGAAAACTGTCCGAGACTCATAGTCTGCCAAGAAGAGGGAGGGAGGCTTCCATGCGCAAACTCGTTCGCATCGTAATACGCGTGAAAAGGCCACTCGGAACACACGCTCATTCGGCCTTTACCCACATTGGGCAGCACCATAGTTCGGTTGAGGCGTCGAGCAAGCATCAGGAGCTGGGTGAAGTGAGTTCGAGCCTTGGACTCCTGTTCCCCGATCCGGACAGGGAGGAGGAAACGGCATGCACCATTACAATAAACGGAATCGAACGATGACAACTCCGTGTTTTCATTCTTGTGAGTAGGATCATCGAATGCAAGCTTTTCGGCGGGGTTATCGATGTGCTGTTCTTCTGGAATGTGGGTGATGGGGGGCGGCCATGTGTTGCGACCGAGTTTACTGGAAGATAAAGCAACCCGGTCATCAGGAACGTTCAATCCCTTTCCAGAGGAAAAAGCTGGTCCGTCCTGGACGACCACATGCGGATATTGTGTTGCTTCCGAGCTGGTGCTCGACGGTATTCGATTCTCCCAGTGGTTATCATTCGGTCTTGATACAGACACAGACGAGGATCGCTCCAGTTCCCACAAGATGACGTAGAGCACGATGGTGAGCACGACAAGCGCTACAATCATGGCACCACGTAGTGCATCAGGTTTGGCCGCTTGACGGTGTTGAACATGAACAAGAGGGCTATCTTCCGAGTCGCCGGGGACGTCAAATTGGATGTCGGTAGTTTTGGGAGGTTGGTACGACCCAGCTGAAGATAATGGTCTATTGAATCGCTTCGCTCGCCTTGTCGGATTGTGCATGTGCGACCTGCAGTTAGTACTCAAGGACACTGAAACTAAATAACGTAGCCCGAAACACACGTGACCGGTCGACGAACTTGCCCCTTTCTGCTCACCTTCATCATCATGTCTGCCACTCGACTGTGGTATCTTCTTATCGATCACCAGAAAAATGCTATCGGAAATCCTTATAGAGTCGACGTACCTCCTGATGCCGATTTCTGGGACTCACTGGAGAAAATCAAAGAAGCGGAATCACCAGCACTTGCCAACGTTAAAATCGCAGTGCTCTCTGTGTGGAAGTTACGCGATCCACCAGCCGTCAGGA
>QFEQ01000170.1:31357-51527 GCA_003316335.1 Hemileccinum impolitum | reverse complement strand
GAGGGGAGGGACTCCGGGAAATCCTCGCTATAGGTAAAGAAGTCACAGCGGCATGTTGTGCGCAACCGGACGATGCAGCGACGGGCGTATGACATCGTCGTTGGAAGACAGATTAGAAGGGGGGGAGACTGAAGCCAAAGTTGAAGCTGGAACTTGAGGGAACTGAGACGGGCCCACTAGTCCACTCCGAGTCGTCCTTGAGATATGCTGGCCATAGGCCACCGCAAGTATGGAAGCACGAGTCGGGTGTACTTGGGTCGACCACAAACTAAAAAAAAGGCGGAACCGGTGCAAATAAGGCAGGCACGCTTGAGAAGGCTCTTGAGGGTGCTGAGCAAGGCGGTGCGATGGAAGGTGTGCCCAAAATTCTATGCGGCTGTGGCCACGGTGGGAGCTCCTCGAGCTTCGAGGACTGTTTGACGCCGTCGACACTGGCACAGCACCCCCGGTGGTTGAACAGCTCCGGGGCTGGGTAGATACATTATCATTATTTATCCTGTGGCAGCACAAACATGTCACCGACTTTCGCAATTGTGAATAGGATCGTGAGTCGTCATGCTACATGAAGACGGAGTTGCATACCCTCCTCCTCCCGGATTCGTCCGTCCATAGATCCTTGGGTTGGGGTTCAGGCGATCGTTCGGTCTCTTCGATGGCCTGGTTAACCTCTGCCTTGACCTCCGCACCAAGTCCAAATCCTCACCATTGGCTGTATGAGGTGAGATGGGGAACAACGAAGGATGCGGCCAGCACAGAGGGCTACACTGACGGCGATGTGGCAACGTTGTGCCAGCGCCCTGAATGAATTACAGTAGGATGATGTGACTCGGACCAGCTACGAACACGATGTTACTTCAAGCAAGGCCAAAGTTTTGAGTAACAGCAGACTTCACCATTTGTTAGGCAATGTTAGCTGCATAAACATGACTTGTTCGGGTCAACCTAGTTGCACCGTCTTCTCGAGCACTCTGTAGCAGTCTCATTTACTCGCGTCTGCCAGCCAGAGAATGCATCACATGTTTGGAGTACAAGATATCCTTTTAAACATTTTTGGCCACTGTTATCCTCCTGGTCTGGGTGAGGATGACTGCAAAAGAGCTAATTCCAATCTAGCCAGTATGGCTAGGACATGTTGTGCATTCAAAAAGCCAGCCCTGGATGTTCTTTGGTCAGACTTGGATGACCTATCCCCTCTGTCATGATGTCTTCCGGAGATATCCTGTCAAATAGCCTCTGGATGCAGAGTAAGCCATCTAAGTTTCATCATGGCTCGAATCAGTACTGAACATATTTTGAAGGATTTTTCCACCCCTGGGGGCTACAAGAAGTTGTATGGGTTTAGAAGACCACTTGAGGAAGCTGAATGGACTCTCCTGCAAAGTTACATGTGTTGCATCTGGTGCATATGTGACTTCAAAGAAGGACTTGACTGGAACTCTGTCAGGACCTTTGCCAATGCTCCCACCACCAATTCACTCTTTCCAAGCCTTTGGTCTCTGCAATGCAAACATGGAAAGGAAGTCATACCTTTCTTATGTCTGCCTTTCCCTTCCTTGACTTTACTGAGCATCAATTTATTGGACAGGACAAACCCACATATATACTTCAGAATCCTCTCAAGTCATTTGCCAAGTTCTCCCCAAATATCAGGAAGCTTTACATCTGTGGAGGTCAAGCTAGACCCATGTTTAGCAAAATTGTCTCTGGTTGTACTTGCTGTTGGTGGAAGCTTCAAACAGTGTATTGTCCTGAAACAGCCTTGGATATCAATGCTCTTGCACATCTGTCTCACATGCCTGTGTTGACTAGGCTCATCTTTGTGTCAAGCACTGCACTTGTGGACCAGATCATCCCTTCTGACTTGTCATTTTCCTATTCAAGCCTGCATAGCTTGAATTTGTGTTCTAAATTCTTGCCCACAATTTTGAGGATGCTCTTGCGGACCCATCTGTTCACTATCACAGAATTTATGGCCTCTGTTGAAAGTTGCCCTTCCAAGCAGGATCTTGCCTTGTTTCTGGCTAGTGTTCAGACAAATATGGGTCACACGATCCAGGATTGGAGTTTGACCCAATCATGCAATTATGAGGATATTCCTGAACCTTGTGACTCAGAGGCCCTCCTACTTGACTTGGACAACCTACAACCTTGCATGATGTTCAGCAATCTCTGTTGCATGGAATTTGATCTCGAGTGGAATGTAGGCCTGACAGACAACCAACTCCTTGCATTGGTGCTGGTATGGCCCAAGTTAGAACAGCTTTTCATTAACATGGAGTGGAGTTGGAACATACTGGGTGGGATCACACCAGATGGACTCATAAAGCTTCTGAAAACATGTCAGTTGTTGTACTCAATTGCCCTTGCTATTGATACATGTGGATATACTGAATTGCCTCCAACACAATCATCATTGACCCTCAAGACCACACAAAATGCATTCTCCATCAATGTTGTTAACTCAACAATTGAAGAAGAATTGGTGCTGGCCATTGCAGCATTCCTTGGTGGTGTTATGCCTCACTTTGATTTTGTTTTCATTGATTGGGATGGCTGGGGTGTGATAGAACATCTAGAAAATGAGGTTTATGGGGAGTTTTGGAGGAATGTCTATGATCAGGCCAATGGGGCTGTCAAGACAGTGTTCTGGGATCTCCTTTGGCCACTGTACTTCCTGTTATGATTTGCTTTCTTGTGTACACTTTTTCTTTGCCAATGACTCCTTCAGATGGGGAATGACCCCACTGCAACATGTACAGTGTCTTCTTTGCTGAATACTTCACTTAGCACATTAGATTGGCTAAGTACCATACTTATCTCTCTTTGTCATTTTGATTACTTATCTTCCAATACAATCATATCATTTATCATCCTCACTTACTCTTCCTTGTTCCACAATGTTCTATGATATTCTATGTGACATCATCAGTTCCATGACTAATCATTCTTCTTTCTTCCTTTACACTCCATCTGATTAGTCATTCTTCTCATGTTCAACTTATATAAACCCTTCATTACAACCAATGTATTCTTAGCTAGTCTTACCTGGCAATACATCCCTTGTTCCTCCTTCTCCTGGATCTCTCTAAGTCCTCATCCTACTTTTGAGTGGATGCTTGCTCTTACTTCATTATAGCATCTGCTACTTGTTTCACCGGAGTATCTCTCATCATCTTGGTTATCATCCAACTGCTAGTCCTTTGCCTTTGAAGTCTAGGAAGATCTTCCTTCATTAAGTGATATCTCGAACCTGTGTCTACTGTCCACCAACAGAAGTCCTCAGTCCTTGCCAGGTCTACATTTAACCTTCCCTAGGCCAAATGTAACACTTTCACCAGCCCTAATCTCCAATGAGGTTTGTTATTCTTTGACTAAATCTTCATTATGTGTGTGTGCTTACTTTCAAGCAGGCTAATAATGCTAAGGCTGTCAAAGATAAGGGCCAGTTGGAGATATAGTGTGGAATGGAAATGTGAAAATGATGGTGCTGGTGTTCATATGGATGGGAGAGGTGCTAGATAGATGCTGCAATGAGCAGCACCAGTCCCAAGTCAAACGACTGGAAACCAGGCTAGCTAGAAGACAGACCAGTCAGCACAGACAGTACAAATGCATACAAACAGCGATGTACCTAAGGTGTCCACAGCATATGATAACCATTCAAAATGACCCCATATACCAGCCAGCCCATCATGTGGATGACTGAAATTGCCTGCTTGTCACTGCACTGTCTGTTGCCACAGCATATGACCTTCTCTTCATTTGCAAAAGTCATCTCTAGTCAAACATTGTTACTTATCTACTCCACCCAGGGCTGAAAAATTGGTGATGATCTGCTCCTGAGCTGAGGCTCTTATCTTTACTATGTCTTGGATACAATCTTGAGCCTTATGACATCCTCATCTGAAGACCACCTAGCTGTTGAGATTATATTCATTCTATTGTAATATCATCATTGAATGATATTATAGTAAGTATAAGAACACAGTTGTTTTAACTGTTTCTGAAGTGTTTAGGTGTGCTAAACCTAAGCTGAATATGTTGAACATATATTTGGCACTTTCCCATGGTCTGGGAAAGCACTTCTATACTTGTACAAACAAATACAAGACTTATTACCATAAGTGTGAATACTAATACTGAGGTAATCATCTTATCCTAAGAAAAATAAGTTACCCTTTGATTTGTTCCATCACAGCTCAAATTCTCAGAGCAAGACTCTTAATCAAACCTCAGATCATTATTCTCTCAAGTGAGTGTTCCCACCTGAGCTCTATTTGAAGCAACTCCAGAGCCTATCTCCAAAGAGTAAGGCTTAGACTTGATCAAGAGAGGGAGAGAGAAAAACTGAGTAGTACTGATGGGCTAACTTTGGAGGAAAGACCAAGAGAACTTTACTAGAGTTCTCTAGCACTCTATTGGGGGTTTATATACTCTAGCTACTGTTTGTACATGTTAGGTACATGGTCTGTGCGCCAGAGGCAGTACAGCCATAAAAGGATATAGTGTGGGAAAACATGAGGTGAACATGCATTTATCATGAGGTGGTGGCAGAATGGAAGTAGAAGCATGGCAGAGATTAATAACATGAGGTGGATGCATGGATCAGAAAGAAGAGAAGTGTAGCACAGCACTGAAATGAAATGAAGGCTGTGCATACTAAGATAGACAGGCCATGAGACATTCTCATACCTTTGAGAAGTCTGAAAAGTGACAAGTATGAGTCTATGTCTTAAGATGAAAGAAAGAGCTCTGATTGGTCAGAGATAAGATAAGATAATGAGTCACATGACCTGATAAGATAAGATAAGATCTTTGAAAGTCATAGAACATGACTGGATTGATGTCCTAGTCTTGATCATTAAGGATTGTGATGAATTGTTACTGCTAGGATTAGTGAAAAAGTTAGGGGTGAAAAGACTAGCTGTAACACTATTCCTTTGTCCCTTCACATTCAGGATACCCTTGTATCTCAAAACCAGTACCAAGGGATGAGAATGTCATCATAGCACCATCTCCCAGAATTGAGCCCATGACATACCCAGAATTCAATTCTCCAGACACAGATGTTGTCCTAGTCTCGCATGATCTCATTTGCTTCTGGATGCACTTATTCACACTCAAAACTATATCAGACTGATTCCACTCCTTATTCTCACTCCCCTAACCTTCTTCATCAAGTACCTCAGCAACAGGTGTGATGGGCGATGGCAGAAAATGATGGTCTGTGCTAGCCTCGTTGGTCACAGATCCAGAGATGATTTATCTCAATGACGATTCATCTACCCTTGAGCTCTTATTTTGCATGATCAGCAGTCTTCCTATTCAACCACTGATGTCATTTGACATTATTGATGCCCTCCTATTCATCTCAGAGAAGTATAACATGCTGGGCCCTACATTGCTCATATGCATCACTGTGCTTACCCCTCTGCTTGCAGACCAGCCTCCATGACTGTACTCTGCTGCATTTCACTGTGAATGAATGAAGAAGGCCAAAGTAGCCTCTTAGCAGACACTTTCAATGAACCTATGACAAGATAAGAACTGGAGGATGCTCTCAAAGGTAGACATGCACTTGGCACTTGCTCTTTTAAAGTTGCATTGATTGAGGAGAGATGATTTGTGGAAGAAGCTTGATGAGCACCTGTTTGTCAGTACAGGTCCTGTGGCCCACTGTTCAAGATGCAGGTGAGAGATGGACCATCACATGTGGTGGGCACTCAAACACGAAATTATGATGGAGATGGATATGAGACTATTGGGAGACATGGTCTTGGATGTTGGTCTGATGAGTGGCCCAAGGCCAAGGTATGCTGGGAGGCAAAGTGCCTGCACAGAATGACAAGGTTGAATTGATACTAATGGAGTTAATGCAGCTATAATGATGTATGAATAGCATATTCATTAGTATGAAAACCTGGTATATGATTCATACTAACTCTCTATTACAACCAGCAATGTATCATTGATGTATTACTGCTTGCCCATGGTATGCTATGACTGCTCATGTGATATATTACAGTGAGCTTAGTATATGGTTGCTTGCTTGACAATACAACTAATACATCACAATGAATGTAGGCTAGCCATGACTGGCACTTCCTCTTGATGTATCATGGTAAGCTTGTATGTTTGCTTGCTTGATAATATGATTGAAAGATCACTCACTAGGTATTCAAGTTGTACTAGGCACATAGTGATACATTACACAAAGGTAAGCTAGCCCAATGTTCCCCCTCATTGAACTGTGCTAATACATTACCCATGCTTGCAGTCTATTAGCTTCAACCTGGTGATATATCATGATGAGCTTATATGGCCACTTACCTGACAATACACCTGATACATCACTCACTAGTAGGTACTATATTAGATATCATACTAGGCACATAGTGATATATCATATGAAGATAAGCTAATCTGGTGCTTCCTCTTCTTGATTTGTGCTCATACATCACCTGTGCTCACAGTTTATCAACCCCATATTGGTGATATATCATGGTGAGCTTATATTCTTGCTCAATGATACAACTGATATATCACTATGAAGGTAAGCTAGCCTAATCTTCCTTCTTGTTGATCTACACTAATACATCACCTGTGCTTACAGTCTGTCAACCTCATCTTGGTGATATATCACAGTAAGCTTATACTCTTGCTTGATAATATGACTGATACATCACTTGCTAGATATCATACTAGGCATGTTTTGATACATCACACAAAGGTAAGCTAGCCTAATCTTCCCCCTTGTTGGTGGTATCCTGGTATGGTCATATGCAATGCTCTCCCCATAGCATGACTTATCACTCACCAAGTGTCATACTAAGCTCATTATGATACCCAATTCATAGTCATCATTTACTACATGTGTTGGTTGTACTGTACTAATCAGCAACTCACCCCTGCTGTTGCAGTCAAGAGACTAGACACTACTTAGTCTTCTGTTTCCTATTATGAGTTAGTCATGCCCAGATACCCATAAACAGGTACATACTTGGTTGTAGCAGACATGGCCCTGCTGGTCACTGCCAGGTAGTAAGATTATAGATTGTAGTGGTGGTTCAGATCTGTACTTTTCCAGAAAGTTGTCCATGGTTTTCATTGCTGTGTGATTTCCAAAGTCATACCTGAACTTGTCTTGGGTAGTAACAGAATCTGGGGAGGACAGATGGAGGGGAGTGAAATTGTTTAAGCCTGACCAGGAGGTCAAATTAGGCAGGTGAGATGATGGGGCTGGTAAGGTAGTGATTGAAATGCCTGGGGTAGTGACAGCACCAAGGGAGATTGAGGAAAGGGAGGCAAAGTCATCTATACCTGACCAAGAGATCAGGTTAGGCAGGCGAAGTGGTATGGCTAGTAAGGCAGTGATTAGGACATCTGGGGTGGTGACTGCACCAAGAAAGGTCAGAGGGAGGGGTGCAAAGTCATCTACATATGCCTGAGGTCAAACATAATGCTGGGGCTGGAATAGGGGCCTGAGCTTCAGTTCCTGCACTGGATGTGATTACATCAGCCATAGGTCCTAGTGATGCTTCAAGCACCAGTTTTGGAGACATCTTCCTAAGACTTTCCTTCGTTGTGCTGAATGCTGAGCAAATAGTTAGAAAAGCAAACCAATCTCCCATCACCATCCACTTACCAGTCACATGATTCAGAAACTCTCTATATGGCTGCATGATGCCAAAAAAAAAATCCAGATAAGCCTGATCAAAGGTATTACCCAGTTCTGTGATGCCAATGTGCAAACTGCAAGCCTCAGTCTTTCCTCCATCTTTAGGTGTGGGTCCATCCATCAAGACAGTAAATGACCAATCAGTCAACTTCTACAACCCAATCAACAACTATAGGAGCATAGGAGTGATTCAATTTGTGTAATTGTCAGTGATGAAGTTATTATTTATCTCTCATCTTCAAATCATCCTTATACTCCTTTTCAGCCACCATCTCTTTCCAGCATTCCTCCACCTTAGCCATCATCTTAGCCAACTCATTCCTAAATATTTCTTGCATCTTGTTCATAATGATGGCCAACTTTGGTGGAGGTTTTTCTGCCTGTGTCCCTCCCAAGGTCATAGCAGTCATGGCATCACAATTTCCTACTTCAAGTGTGCCCTCAATAGTTGGCTGCACTTTCTCTTCATAGTAGAGGCCCAAGTAAGCCTTTATTTTTTGTGGTTTATGCTTCTGAGTCTCTTTTGATTGAATTAAATCTGCTATCAGTGCCATAGAAGCCTTGGCATTGGTATTCTTCGCTACCCAAGCCTTTCTTTTGGCCCCCCATTTGTTGTGCAGCTTGTTGTGCAATTGCTACATTGTATATTAGCACAACAGTGTCAACAATACTATGTTTGGTATGTACATCCTTCCAACTTTCCACTGCCTTGCTAAGTGTAATTTTCTGTTCCTCTGAGAGTTCTGTGTTACCAGGAATCTCTGGAAATAGAGTGGCTCACTCAAGATACTCAGTGAACCAACACTCAAAGAATGACAGCCAAAAGCCACTATAATCCTTTTTTCCTTGACATTGTATGAAGTCATCAAAAAACTCTTGCATGAACACTTCCTGCTTAGGAGTAGCCCATGAGGTTGGTGACATCTGTACAATAATAAAGTTGCTGATGATTGTGCATGGGCAGAGTCCCACTTACTTTTATGTTCTATGTAGTAGGAGAGAAATGTGTCAGATGAGAAACATCACAGTCAGCCAGTTATGGTAGGTCTGATGTGAAGACACAATCTTGCAGATTGATTGTCCACAGATTAACATATTAGTGAACTAACCTGAAGCTTGCCTGTTGAATCCATCACCTAATTTTAGCTGTGAAAAGTGGGCAACACTTTACCCTTCCCAAGAAGATCCTCCCTTTATCACTAATATGTACTTGGACTTTGGGTAATGACCAATTTATGGTACGCATTCCTTGTCCTTCCCTCTACCCCATTCTTTCCTACCCCCATGTTATCTCTGCCAATTCCACAGTCTGATCCTAGTGATAATCATGCTAGTCTCAGTGTGTGTGAGTTGCTCCATAAGTGCAATCTGCTATCTTGCTTTACCTTTGTTAATGCATTCCCAGATTGGCATAAGGTATTGTCAAACTTGAACCTATCGATGGACAACACTACCTGCCTATGCCACTTCATACAAAATCAAGCATACTTCCTTTATGATGAAAAGGAAGTACCCCAATTGCAGCACAAAGGTCAGTGGGTTCATATGGGTAGTGGTGCCCAGCTCATGCAGTTTGTACCTAATTTGAAGAGCCTCTACTGCTGCTAGTGTCATCACACTGTGCTAGCTGTAGCAGGCTCCCTAATGACATGTGTGCTCCCAGTTGCCATATTAAACTTGAATATAATGGGTTTGTCTTTATTTACCCCAAGGAAATACATATCATACAGACCATTTTATGTGGTCATGCATGGGCTTCTGGTTGGTGTGTTTGCACTTTGGTAGGTATCTTCCAACTCAGTACAGAAAATTGTTTATGACCTCACAATCTAGGACTAATGTGGCTCTCCTTGTTGGGTGTATCAAGGGAGCTGTATACATCAAGGTTAAGGTAATTGAAGAGGGAGATCAGATTATGCTGGACATGATAGATTGTGAGATGGTATGATACTTGACTTGATAGTACATTGTAGTCAAGTATATCTCAAGGGCAAAAAGAATTGCCATTCTTATATCTAATGACAACCAACCTGTGAGGATAATGCCCTGAACTTTGAAATTTATTTGAGTCTGTATTTGGGATTTGTTGGTCACTAGCATGATGGCATAAATCTCCTATCAGCCAGAGTGTTATAGTTTGGGCACATGTATGCCCCTATTTTATTCTTTACCCTTCACTCATATGTCTAGCATCACTGAGCAATGTTTTACCTTAGTTGATTTCTCTTTCCAAGGTCATGTGACTTAGTGCACATGACCATGGGAACGTTCACCTGACTTGAGGTTAGCCTCATGACATCATCAATGATGACATACCTCATGTTCATTATCTTGTTCTCACATTCATCTCCATCGTCTTCTTTCCTTCTAGAACATTCCCTTCCCTTATCTTTGCCTGCCCTAAACTTAATTCAGACTCAGATACTTGCCCTAAAGTACTTGGTCATTACTATATAAACCCTTCCTGTAATTCCCTCATACTTTAGTCCTATTCACTTCATTCCACCCACCTCTAATGGTGCCTGCAACTCAGTGGTACTACTCCATTTTTCCTCGCCAGCCTAGCCCTCTGCTCAGGGCCACTGTTTATGCTCTATCATCTCATCTCTGTTGCTGTTCCAGTCTTCAACCTCGTTATCATAATCCTCGTTGACATCAACACTGAAAGTTGCTGCCTACTTGTTTCCGTCTTCCTTGTTGAGCCTGTCATTGCAGTCCGCAACACTTGAATAGGACTATCCTGAAGCCGAACCATGCTGTATTTCTCTTCATCATTTTATGTCCCATACTAAGTGGCTTGAGCACATTGAAGTACAAAGAGAAGCTGCAGCATTAGTGTTCTACCATCTCAACATACAGAGACCATGTACCCCATCCCCTGCTCCATCTGTTGACCCAAATGACACAACCCCCAAACTGGAAGGCACTAATGGCCTCTTCCTGAGATGAAAGAAGATCTATACCCAATGAGTGTATGTACAAGACCCCCACTACATCCACTCTCATTACCATTGTCTTTGGGACCTCGGCATTCCCAACTTCTCCGTACTCCACCCCCGTACTGCCCTTTGACCCAACCAATGGTACCTTTGAATCCCCAGAGTTCACTTGGAAGATAGTGAACAGTAAGGATGTCAGGGAACCAACTATGGGATGACCTGTTGAAGCAGATGACACTCATGGCTGCGGCCATGCAAACCCTTATCCAGAATCAAACTGCCACCACCTTCACTCCCTCCTCTAATACATATAAGGCTTTCACTAATCCCGGCACCTGGGACAGCAATTGAAACAAGTTCCATATATAGTGGACCAAAATCAGTGCATGGGTTGATTGTCAGCCCAACCTGGATGATCACCAGAGGATGGTTGTAGTTCTCCTAAGAATGAATGGGAGGGCCACTGATTTTGCTTGAGTAACAATTGAGCAATATCCCATCAAAGGACTCTGGCCAACATGGAAGATCTTGAAGGAGCATATTGAAAAACATTTCTGAATTGATGTGCTCAAGGTAGAAGCATATAAGAAGTTGGTGGCACTGCGACAAGGAGCCCTCCCTATCAAGGTATATATGCAGCAGTTTAACCTCCTTCAGATTGATGCGGAGATGGAGCCGGGCATCATGCTCCAACTCTCCAAAGAAAGCATTGACTACAACATCTACCTCCAGGTCTGTCTATGAGATCCCACCATTAAGGAAGATCTCGTGTTGTGGGAGGACACTTTGATTGAGATCGGCAAAATGTTCCATCAAATCTGCCTGGAATGAAATAAGTCCGGCTTCATTCCTTGAAACCAATTCCGGGCTGAACCACAGTTTACCGTGGTTGGCACTCAACCCGGTTAGGGGGCACCCATGCAAGATGTCCGCACCATTCAAGGACCACCATGTGTGGATAACTGTGATTGCTACAATTGTGGAAAAAAGGTACACATTTCTTAGAACTGCAAGGAACTGAGAAAAACCAAGGGTGTGTCCTGCTTTCAATCCCATGACCAGGAAAACCTTCTATCCTCCACAATGACAGACTCGCTCCCACTACAGCCATTGCCTCAGTTGTGGCCAACTCCTCCTCCTCCTCCAACACCCCTGCTTGGCAAAATGAAGAAGCCCAAGTATATTATTTTGATTTGTTTATGACTAGAGCATGGCACTTAGCTGCTGAAGGACTCAAGGGAAAAGAGAAAGCCAAATAGATCAGGGTACCTATTCGGCTAAGAACAATAGTTTCATTTCTTCTATTCCATTTTCTTATTCTCCATTGAATTGCTTTTCTTGTCTTGAAATTGAAGGGGATATGGACATTGAAGCAGGTAACAAAGCTTCTTTGAACAATTCATATGATAGTTTTCCATATGGACTCACCTCTGAAAGGGTGTCTCATTTGAGTGCAGCACCGGAGAAAAATAGTGTGCTTAATTCCCTCTTAAATGAACAATCTTCTCATATTTCCTCATATAAATCCCCCCAAGCAATGTTCTCACACCAAGAACCCGATGCCTCTCAAGGAGGCAAATTCAATATTAACACTGACATTTATTTTCAGGATAAAAAAGGCGAATGGACCTTTCGCACAACCTCTTTGCTTCTGGATTCTGGAGTAGTTCAAACTTTTGTCGACAAGCACTGGGTAACAGAGATGGGTATCATGACTCACCCCCTCTCAAATCCTATGAATGTCACTAATGCCAATGGATCATCCTCAAAGCATGGCATGATCCATGAATATGTTTCCATTATTCTTTCTTATAATGGACACTCAGAAGGAGTAGATGCACTAGTTGTGACTCTAGGCTCTCATGAAGTTATTTTAGGATACAACTGGTTTTGTCGCCATAATCCACTCATCGACTGGGTGGCAAAAACGGTAATGTTTAACAGGTGTACCAAACATTGCAAAGCCAACCAAACAAAACATTGGGTCCCAGTTAGATCCATAGAAGAAGGTCTCGCCAAGAAGGTACCAAAACAATACCATGAATTTCTGGATATGTTGCAGACTGCAACGGCTACGAGTCTGATGAGGAACACGGATACGAGTAGTCAGTGAGAGGCGACGTCAGTGTTGATGAGGATGATGAGAATGAGGTCGAAGATGGGAACAGCGATGGTGACCATTCAATAGAGCATATAATGGCCCCTTGGCAGAGGGCTAGGCTGGCAGAGAGGAAGGGAGTAGTACCACTGAGTTGCAGGCACCGAATGAGGTGGGTGGAACGAAGTGATTAGGACTAAGGCTGCTACCACCACCCTCGCCACCAATGCCATCACCACACAAGCTGCCACTGCCCAACCTGCTCCCTCCTTTTCCAATGCTTATAAGGTGTTTGCTGATCTCAGCACCTGGGATGGCAACTAAAACACATTCTGCATCTGGTGGACAAAGATAGGTGCATGGGTCAATTGCCAGCCAGAGCTTTACTACTATTAAAGGACCATAGCAGTCCTACTGTGGATGACTGGCAAAGCTGCAGATTTCACAAGAGTCACCATCGAGCAATATGCTGATTCGGGAACATGGCCCACCTGGGCTATTCTAAAAGAACATGTCAAAAATCATTTCCGAATTGACATACTCAAGGTAGAAGCATACAAAAAGATTCTGGCTCTTCAACAAGGCGACCTCCCTATTGAGGTCTATATGCAACAATTTAATCTGCTGCAATTGGATGCCAGATTAGAACCTGGCATTGCTCTTCAGTTGTACAAGGAAAGCATTGAGTACAATCTACCTTCAAGTTCATCTTTGTTGACCTATGGCCAAAGATACCCTCACTAAATGGTAAGAAGCTGCAATGGAAATTAGGAAAATGTTCCACAAGATACAGCTTGAAAGGAGCAGGACTAGCTTTGTATTGAAAACACTATGCTACAGAGACAGTATAACCACTTACTTTATAGATGGTGGTTTGAGGTTGATGTGTGCTGGTGAGCGATGATGAGTTGGAATCTTATATACCTTACAAATATACCTATTATGGTAATGTAGGATAAGCTACACTAATGTATATAAGGATGGGGCTAGACTGGCATATCCACCATTCAACACTCCCCCTTGCTCTGCTGCCGAAAAGGCACATGAGTGAAAACACTGTTAATATGTTGATAAGACAAGGTGGCATATGATTGTCTGTCTAAAGCATTACGATGCTGAGATTTTGTCTAAACTCCTTGAATTTTATGTGGCCAAGATTCTTTGTGAACATGTTAGCAGGATTAGAAACCCCTTCAATAAAGAAGAGCTTGATATGGCCATCCTTTATCCAGTCTCGAATGGCATGCCATCAAATATCAATGGGCTTACTGCATTGTTTAGTGATTGGATTTGACGCCATGAAGATTGATCTCTGATTGTCACCGCAAATTGGTATGGTGCTCATTCGATAACCAAGTTTGCCAAGAAGTTGGTGGATCCAGTACGCTTGTCTTGCACAGTCCGATAAGGACATGTATTCAGCTTCTGTTAAAGAGTGTGCGACTATGGGCTGCTGGCATAATCTCCAGCTGAAAGTACATCTGGCTAGTTTTATAAACCAGCCAGTCTGTGACTTGTGATTGTTAGGATCGGATGCCCAATTGGCATTGGTATAGGCAATTATGCCTGCATTTTGTGTGCCATCGAAGCAAAGTGCTGTATTTGGGGTTCCAAGGAGGTAGCAGCAAACATATAGCACTTTGTTCAAATGTTCTTCCATTGGGTTTACAGAATGCTTAGAGAGGGCAGTTACTACATAGGCAATATCAGGCCTTGTTCCGATCATGAAATATATCAATAATCCGATAACAGTCTGGAATTTGGTTTGGAGTGTGTGGTTTACTGGTCCATCATTATGAAGAGGATAATATCCTTGTAGTAAGGGGGTTGGGACAGACTTGGCATTTTGAAGACCAAAATGTTCTATAATCTTTTGTAGATATTGGTGCTGATCAATGAAGATCTTGCAGCCAGAATGTTTAATGTTCATATGAAGGAATTCTTTTGCTTCACCAAGGTCTCTGCATTCCCATTTTTTCATGAAGTGCCCCTTTACTTCATCTACGATTGCCTTGGAGGGACCACAGAAAACAGCATCGTCAACATAGACAATGGCTACAACTGTTAGGGAGCCTTTTTTTCTGTATAGAAAGATACCTGGATCAGACTTAATCTATTCGAAGCCGAGTTCTTTCATGGAGTCATTTAGTGCATTCCACCAGGCTAGGCTTGCTTGCTTTAATCCATAAAGGGCCTTTTTGAGGTGCAATACTTTGTGGTCTGCTCCTGGGATCTTAAATCCTTCTGGTTGTTCCATGAAGATCTCTTCATTAAGTTTGCCATATAAGTAGGTGCTCCTAACGTCAATGGCTTCCATATGCCAATTTTTGAGTGCAGCCAGTGCTAGCATAAGCCACACAGTTTCATAGTGCACAACGGGGGAAAAGATCTGATCAAAGTCAAGACCTTCTACCTGGGAGAATCCTTTTGCAACTAGGTGTGCACATTTGCATCCATCAGGTTTGACATTGAATACCCAATGGTTCTTGATGACCTTACAGTCTTTGGGTCAATCAACAAGTTCAAAAACATCTTGTTTGTTGAGTACATCAAGCTGTTCATGACAAGCAGCTTTCTATTCCTCTTGTTGCACAGGTGGAAGTCTTTGGACATCCTTCAACATCCATTCATGTATCGGCTTGGTGTTAACAGAATCAAGCTGGATTGTCTTGCTCAGGAGATAGGAAGTAAGGGAACCTCCCCCTTCTCTGGTGATGCGCTTGATTTCATCCTCAGAGAGATCAGCAGCAGGGTCGAGAGGGGGAATGTTAGTAGCACTTCACCAGGGAAAGATTCTGGTATTCCTGATCCAGAGGGTGCACTGGTCCTTTCTATATTGCGCCAGGTGCAGTCAGAGTCCTGTTCCTGTTCCACTGGATGATGGTCGTCACCATAAACATTTCCAGGTTGATGTGGAATTTGTCGTTTGTGCCTGGAGTGGTGAACTGGAGCAGGGGGAACTGCGGGTGCAGGTAAAGTGGGATGGCACTCAGGAGCAGCCTTCTGTGGGCAGTGAGGAGGAGAGGGAGGTGGTGCAATCGGCGAAGGGGTGCAAGGAGGACAAGGAGAGGGAGGACAAGGGTGTACTTGATGAGGTTGATCGTCTTCAAGAGAAGTTGGTGCAGGGATCTGGACTATGGGGTCGGGATCCGTAACCTTTGTGCATGGATTTTGTTATAGTTCGGGCACATGTACGCCCTATTTTTCACTTTTACCTTTCGCTCATATGCTTGCATCACTGAGCAATGTTTATTTAGTTGATTTCTACTCTCAAAGTCACATGACCCAGTGCACGTGACTGCGGGAACATTCACATGACTCAAGGCTAGAACTATGATGTCATCAATGACATCATACCTCATGTTCCCTTATCTGTTCGCACATTCATCTCCGTCTTTCTTCTTTTGTTCCAGAATATTCTTCGTCTCTTATCTTTACCTACCCTAAAGCTAATTCGGACTCAGACACCTGCCCTAAGGTAGTCGCTCATCGTATATAAACCCTCCCTGTAATTTCCTCCTACCTTAGTCCTATTCACTTCGTTCCACCCACCTCAACCGGTGCCTGCAACTCAGTGATACCACTCTTCCCTTCCTCTGCCAGCTTAGCCCTCTGTCAAGGGGCCGTTTATGCTATATCGTCTTTTGTCTATCACCATACCGATATTCAACTTGGTGCTCATTGTACTCATCGACGTCGACACCGATTATCATCGTCTCCTCGTATCTGTGTTCCTAGTCGAATCAGTCACCGTTGCAGTCCATAACACTTGAATAGGACTATCAGAAGCCGGTCCTCGCTGTGTACCCTCTTCTCTTTATATGTCTAGAACTAAGTGGCTTGAACATATCGAAGTTCGAAGGGAAGCCGCCGCTCTCGCATTCTACCGTCTCAACGTCTGAGACCATACCCCGACTCCTCCTCACCAACCATCTCCTGCCCCGTCAATCGACCTGAATGACCACACACCAGAACCTGAAGGTACCAACGGACTGTACCTAAGAAGAAAAAGAATCCCATGAGTAAAAAAGGCTCGTCACCTCAAGTACATCCGACCCGCCGAAGAATTTCCCGAAGACCTCCAAGTTCTTTGCCCCCAATCTCAGATCGTCAAGCTGGCTCATTACCTATAGATCCCCAGAGTCCACTTGGAAGATAGCCGACAGTAAGGATGTCAGGTAACCAGCTATGGGACGATCTCTCCAAACAAATGACGTTGATGGCTGCAGCCATGCAGACCCTTATCACCAACTAATTCGCCACTTCCTCCTCCTCTTCCAACACTTACAAGGCATTCGCCGATCCTGGCACCTGGGATGGTGATCGTAACAAATTCCACATATGGTGGACAAAGATAGGTGCTTGGGTCGACTGTCAGGCTAACCTCAACGACCATCAAAGGACCATCGCGGTGCTGCTCTGAATGAACGGAAGAGCTGCAGATTTTGCTTGAGTGACAATTGAGCAATACCCCATCAAAGGCCTCTGGCCCACATGGAAGGTGCTCAAGGAGCACATAGAAAAACATTTCCGAATTGACGTCTTGAAGGTAGAGGCATACAAAAAATTGGTTGCTTTGCGACAAGGGTCCCTCCCAATAGAGGTGTATACGCAGCAATTCAATTTGTTGCAAATCGATGCAGAGATGGAGCCGGGGATTGCGCTTCAGCTCTACAAGGAGAGCATCGATTATAACATTTACCTTTAAGTCTGTCTTCATCAACCAGCGATAAAAGAAGATCTCAAAACATGGGAAGATACGGCCATTGAGATTGGAAAACTCTTCCATCGTATCAAACTTGAACGGAGCAAGTTGAGCTTTGTTCCTCAAAATCAGTATCACTCCGAACCACAATTCACAGCGGTAGGAATGCAACCCGGACAAGAAGCCCCGATGCAAGATATACGGGCCGTCCAAAATCTGCCTCACATTGATAACCATGACTGTTACAACTGTGGCAAAAAGGGCCACATATTGCGAAACTGTAAGGAACCAAGGAAACCTCGACAACATCCCTCGTTCGACCCAATGACTGGAAGAACATCATACCCACCTCGACAAAATCGTGAAATTCCGCTCGCTCCCACAACGGCCATTGCCTCAGTCACGGCTGAATCATCCTCCTCCTCCGACTCACACCACACTTGCACATCGTCAGCACCAGACTGGCAAAATGAAGAAGTGCAAGCATACTACTTTGATCTTTTTACCACAAGAGCACGGCATCTCGCAGCCGAAGGACATAAGGGAAAAGAGAAAGAATAGATCCGGGGGGTACCTATTCAGCAAAAAACAGTAAATTCACTTCGTCTATTCCATTTTCTTCTTCTTCTTTCAATCGTTTTTCTGCTTTACCTATCGAAGGGGAGATGGACAAAGAAGTAGTTGATGAGCAAGACTCCTGTGATATAGCCTACGAGGCTGAAGGGAGTGGAGCTGAAACTTCTTTGAACGATTTTACATATGGACTTACCTCCGAAAGGGCGTCTCAATCGAGCGTGGCACCAGAGCATAATAGTGTGCTTGATTCCCTGTTAAAAGAACGGTCTTCTCGCATTTCATCTTATAAAGCCCCCCAGGCTACTTTTTCTCACCAGGAACCAGATGCCTCTCAAGGAGGCGAATTCGACATCGATACTGACATCTATTTTCAGACCAAAAAAGGAGACTGGACTTTTCGAACTACTTCGTCGCTCCTCGACTCAGGAGCAGTATAAACCTTCGTTGACAAACATTGGGTAACAGAGATGGGAATCACAACCTATCCCCTCTCAAACCCAATGAACGTCACCAATGCTGACAAATCATCCTCGAAACATGGAATGATCCACGAGTATGTTTCTATAGTTTTATCTTATAACAGACATGCCGAAGGTGTAGATGCGCTAGTCGCAACCCTAGGGTCACATGAAGTAATTCTGGGGTATGATTGGTTTTATTGTCACAATCCTTTGATAGATTGGGTAGCAAAAACCATAACCTTCAATTGATGCACCAAACATTGCAAAGCCAACCAAACCAAACAATGGGTGCCAGTATGAACCATTGAGGAAGGTCTAGCGGAGAAAGTACCTAAACAATATCACAAATTCTTGGATGTCTTCAGTAAAGAAGAATCCAAATGAATGCCGACGAGAAAACCCTGGGATCACGCTATCGATCTCAAGTCTGACTTTGTACTAAAAAAGGGACGAGTCATTCCACTCTCTGACATGGAAATTGAAGAAGTCCGGAACTTCATCACTAGCGAACAAGAAAAAGGGTATATCCGCCCATCAAAATCACCCCAAACGGCTCCGGTCTTCTTCATTCCAAAAAAGACAGGCAAAAAACGACTGGTCATGGACTATCAATATCTAAATGAGGGAACAGTAAAAAACTTGTATCCCTTACCACTCATTTCCTCGCTTGTAGATCGCTTAAAAGGTGCAGATAAATTCACCTGCCTTGACCTCTGCTGGGGATATAATAACGTACGCATCAAAGAAGGCAACGAATGGAAAGCGGCATTTGTTACCCCACTAGGGGCCTACGAACCAGTCGTAATGTATTTTGGCATGACTAACTCCCCTCTGACCTTCCAACAGATGATGAACGACATTTTCAATGATATGTACGCCGTCGTCATTGTCTACCTTGATGATATGTGCATCTTCACTCACAAGAAGACAGATGAAGAGCACACGGAGATAGTCAAGGAAGTTCTTCAGCGCTTGCATGAGAATGACCTTTATGCCAAACCAGAGAAGTGTGTTTTTAACGCTGAAGATATCGACTTTTTAGGTATGCACGTCTCAAAAGACGGTGTTTCTATGCAAACAAAAAAGGTCGACACCATTCTGGAATGGCCGGCACCCACAAAGCTCAAGCAGCTACAATCATTCCTCAGCTTATGTAATTATTATCGATGTTTCATACAGGGCTTTGGGCAAATCGCTCACCCCCTCAACGACCTCACCAAAAAGAATGCTCCATATATTTGGGGGGAAGCACAACAAATTGTGTTTAACACGCTCAAAAAACAATTCACCGAAGCACCTCTTTTGGCTTATCCCGACTCTTCTCGACCAATGTGGCTGGAAACCAACGCAAGTGATATTGCCACAGGTGCAGTATTATCGGTGCAAGGAGAGGATAACTTATGGCGCCCCTGCGCTTTCCTTTCTCATTCTTTTTCTTCTACCGAACGCAACTACCCTGTCTATGACAAGGAATTGCTTGCCATCATACATGCTCTTGAGGAGTGGCGACATTATCTAATTGGAAAAACTAACTTTGAGATTTGGACAGATCATAAAAATCTTGCATACTGGAAAAAACCACAAACACTGTCCGGTTGACAAGCTCGCTGGCACGAGCTTCTTCAAGAATTCAACTATACACTTATTTACAAACCTGGCAACACAAATAGATGTGCCGATGCACTTTCTCGCCGACCGGATCACAGCGAAGCA
>QFEQ01000170.1:0-28174 GCA_003316335.1 Hemileccinum impolitum | reverse complement strand
TTGACTTTAGTGTCGAATTGGGTGTCAACCATTGCTAAGAAGTGCTTGGTAGCCTGTAATGCAGCATCTTTGGTGCGCAAGCAGGTGGTCCACCCATAGGATGTATAGTCATCAAAGAAAGTGATGACATACTAATATTTATAATAGGATTGAATAGGGAAAGAGTTTATATCTGAATGAATGAGCTTGAAAGGCTGTTTTGCTTGTCTGAATTCTGGGTGATAGGCGTGATTAGGCATCTTACCCTGAGTACAGCCTGGACAAACTTTGTCCTCCTTTGGAATCTCAAGTGATGAGGGGAAGCCTCACATGTGTTCATGTGCATACTTCAGGACATCCTTTGAGGGATGTCTGAGATGCTTATGCATGGTCTGATTATCTATATTGGTCATTCCCAAGTTTGAGCCTTTTACGGCTTCTAAGGTGTATATGTTTCATCCCAGCCTTCTGGGAATAAAAGGTGCAAGTAATTCACCATCTCCGAATAGCATGTTTATTGCTGATGCGTCACCTTTTACTTTGGCACCTGCATATAGTAATTGACCCATTGAAACTAATTGTACACCAGAATTGGGTATGTGTCCAACGTCATGGAGTAATAAGGTGTGCAGCTTATTGTTCTCATCTTTCCAGAGAACAGCACATTTTCCTTTTCCAATGACATAAATCTGACCAGCAGCAGTCTGAATGGGGATTTTAGACTTTCCCAAGTCATGATATTCCACAAAGTCACTCTTGTGGGGAGTAAAGTGCATAGAAGCACTGGAATTGAGTATCCAGAAGGGTCTCTCACAATGGTCACACTTAGAGTGGGAACCATATGCACAAATGTCCATTTTGTATTCTACAAATACAGGTGTATCTACCGTTACACTACTCGATGCTATATATTCAGTGGAGTATGAGGACAGTCTGGCAGCAATCATTGGTTGAGAGACTAGCCTTGTAGACATTGCATTTGTACAGTCTTCATCTGAACTGTAGATGTCAACCTCCTCTTCATCCCATATCTCAGCCACGCTGGAGACCCAGTGGCATGAGCGCTTGGATGGAGGTCATTCTTCTAGGTCCTCCATTGTAAAGAGACAATTGAACATCGGTGGTGGCATTGGGGAAAGCGGGCGGATTGAAGCGATTTCAAGGGATGGCGAGGGTGGAGAAGGAGAGATGTGAGTGGAGAAGTCGAGATGTTTGAGGAGAGGTAGTGCAGAGTCAAGGGACCGGATTGTTTGACAGGATGGTTGGATTCTGAGGTCGTGGGCGAATGAAAAAGCCTCTTGTGTTTGTTGGAATGCAGACTGACCAAGTTGTCCTTGGTGGTGCTGCACACTATGGTGCACTGCAGCCCTTGGATCTGTTACCGAAGGGGTTGTTAGGATGACAGTATTGGAGAGGTACTCCCCAGAGTTATGTTCGGAGTCTTGCTCGATGAACTGAAGGTGCTTGCGGTGTTTGTGCTACTTCACCAGCTTCCTGCTCCACTTCTCTCTGTTCCCTTTCTTCTTTTCAGCCTTTGCCTCCTGCTGCTGCCCAAAAGGTGCTGCGGGGGCTTGCTGTTGTTTGAAAGAAGGGTCAGGACCCTTTCGCTTTATGGCGCTAATTTTTTGTGCCTGCTCCGGCTGTTTTCCTTTACCCATGTGGGCTCTCTGTTCCCAATTAAGGGAGGCAGCAGCGATGATCTGGTCAACAGTTGGCAGGATGATTGCTCTAGTAGCATCCTTCGATTGCACAAGAAGTTGTGCAACCACATCCATAGAGGTGGGGAGCTTTGAAAGGAGAATCATGGCCTGTAGATTGGCCGGGATCAGGTAGGAGGCTGTGGCAAGACAAGTGAATAAAGTTTGTAATTTGGCAAACACCAGAGTGGGGTTCATGTTGCCAGGGATGGTAGTGTCCATGACCAATTTGAAGTCAGCGAAGACCTGAGGGAGGCCTTGTTTGCCATAGTCGCCTGCAATCGCCTTGAGAAGAGAGCTGGTTTGAAGGTGGGTCTGGTATTTGTACAGGAGTGTGGGCAAGAGGGTTTGTCTGATCAAACTGAGCATTTTGGTGTTGGCCTCAGTCCACTTGCAGTAGAACTGTATCTCCGTGGCGTCACTTGAACTTGAGAGCATTGGGCATTCGACGTCTCGTGTCCAGGTTCCACCCATTGCCAGAATGGCACTTTCCATTTTGGGCCACCACATTGTGTAGTTGGCACCAGTAAAGGTGGGGATTGAGACAGAGGTGTTAGAAGAAGACATCTATGGATCAAAATCCATTAGTACATCCAGTCAATAATTCCCCATAGAGAATAGCAGCCTGAAGGCGCTTTGACTATGTTATGCGTAGGCACAAAAGCAGCCATAGCATTTTGGATGACTTCTGGTCATGATGTGATGATTTCCTCTTCATGCGATACGCAGTGAGTTGGTTATCACCATATTGACCATCGCTTTTAGCAGCATTGGGTGCAGCTGTTAGGCGCTCCCTTCATGCTCAGCGGGGCTCATAACCTGTTGAAAACACTACGCTACAGAGGCAATGTAACCACTTACTTTATAGATGATGGTTTGAGGTTAATGTGTGCTAGTGAGCGATGATGAATATATGAAGTCAAGAGTCTATTGGAACTCAGACACTGAGTTCGAATCTTATATACCTTACAAATATACCTATTATGGTAATGTAGGATAAGCTACACTAATGTATGTAAGGATGGGGCTAGACTGGCATATTCACCGTTCAACACTTTGTTTCTCAGAATCAGCCCCAGTCCAAATCCCACTTTACAGCTGTCAGAACCCAACCTGGTCAAGGCGCACCCATGGATACCTAAGCAGTCCAGTCTCCTCCTTGACAGGAAACTCACAACTGTTACAACTGTGGTGAAAATGGGCACATTTTGCACAATTGCAAGAAACCATGCCACCCTCAAGGTCATTCTTTCTTTGACCCTATGACGGGTTGCACTCACTTCCATCTGTCAACTCAAAATCAAGAGATTCCATTAGCTCCCTCCACTATGATAACGGAACAAGGTCCCAGCCCCAAGGCAGCCCCCTGGATGACTGAAGAGGCACAAGTCTACTATTCTGACTTGTTTGAAACTAAAGCAAGGCAGTTAGCTATAAAAGGACTAAAGGAAAAAGGGAAGGCTGAGTGAATCTGGGAGGTACTCACTTGGCAACAGACAGTAGTTTCATTTCTTCTATTCTGTTTTCTCTTTCTTCTCTGAATCACTTTTCTTATCTTAGTATTGAAGGGGAGATGGACATTGAGGCAGATAATGAAGCCTCTTTAAACAATTTTACTTATGGACTCACATCCAAAAGGGTGTCTCATTTGAGCATGGCACCAGATCAAAATAGTGTGCTTAATTCCCTTGTGAATAAATGCTCTTCTTGCATTTCTACTTATAAATCCTCCTCAGCCATCTTTTCACATCAAGAACCCAATCACTCCCTTGGGGGAGAATTCAATATTAACACTAACATTTATTTTCAGAAAAACAACAAATGGGAATTCCACACCACCTTGTCATTACTGGACTCTGGGGCAGTCCAAACCTTCATTGATGCACATTGGGTTAAAGAACTAGGGATTATGACATACCCTTTGGCTAACTCAATGTTGGTCACCAATGCAGATGGATCTGCATCATGACATGGCACCATCAAAGAATATGTCTCCATCATTCTCAGTTATGAAGAACACTCTGAAGCCATGGATGCCCTGGTCAGCACTTTAGGATCTTATGAAGTTATATTAGGATATAACTAGTTTTGTTGTCATAATCCACTCATTGATTGGGTAAACAAAACCAAATGTTTAATAGGTGTACCAAGAACTGCAAAGCCAATCAAACTAAGCATTGGGTCCCAGTTCGTTCCATTAAAGAAGATTTGGCGGAAAAGGTACCCAAACAATATCATGAATTCTTGGACGTATTTAGCAAAGAGGAATCCAAATGGATGCTGGTCCACAAACCTTAGGACCATGCCATTGACCTCAAACCTGACTTCATCCCAAAAAAGGGTAGGGTTATCCCACTCTCTGATGCCAAAATTGAAGAAGTCAGGAACTTCATCAAGACTGAACAAGAAAAGGGCTATATCCACCCATCAAAATCCCCTCAAATGGCTCCAGTATTTTTTATTCCAAAAAAGACCAGCGAAAAGCAGCTGGTAATGGACTATCAGTACCTTAACAAGGGTACTGTCAAAAATTTGTACCCACTTCCTCTCATTTCATCACTCGTCAATCATTTGAAAGGAGTGGACAAATTCACTTATCTAGACCTGAGGTGGGGATATAACGATGTCTGCATCAAAGAAGGTGACCAGTGGAAAGCTGCTTTTGTTACCCTATTGGGCACCTATAAGCCTGTTGTAATGTATTTTGGCATGACTAACTCACCACCTACCTTCCAACAGATGATGAATGATATTTTCAATGATATGTATGCCATCATCATTGTTTATCTCGATGATATGTGTATCTTCACACACAAGAAGACCAATGAAGAACACACAGAGGTGGTTAAAGAAGCTCTCCAATGGCTCCATGAGAATGATCTTTATGCCAAACCAGAAAAATGCATATTTAATGCTAATGATGTTGATTTCTTACACATGCATATTTTTAGAGATGATGTCTCCATGCAAAACAAGAAGGTCAATGCCATTCTGGAATGGCCTGCTCCTACTAAATTAAAACAGCTTCAATCATTCCTTGGACTCAGTAATTATTATCATTGTTTCATTAACAGATTCAGACAGATCACACATTCTCTTAACAACCTTACCAAGAAAGGTGTACCCTATACCTGGGGAGAGGCACAACAGCTTGCATTTGACACACTTAAGAAATGTTTCACTGAAGCACCATTGTTGGCATATCTGGACTCTTCTCATCCTATGCACCTTGAAACCAATGCCAGTGATATTGCTCTAACATGGTATTATTGGTTCAGAGGGAGGACAATCTTTGGCGTCCTTGTGCATTTCTTTCTCATTCTTTCTCCTCTGCTGAACACAACTATCTGGTCTATGACAAGGAGTTGCTCACCATTATACATGCTCTAGAGGAGTGGTGACATTATCTAGTGGGAAAGGCTGACTTTGAGATTTGGACAGATCACAAAAATCTTGAGTACTGGAAAAAGCTGCAAACCCTTTCTGGTCAAAAAGCTCACTGGCATGAATTCTTGCAGGAGTTTAACTACACATTAATCTATAAACCAGGCACCACAAACAGACATGCTGATGCTCTCTCCTATTGCCTGGATCATGGCAACACAGTTGATAACTTAAATGAAAACATAATAATATTTCCCCCTACCATTCTTCACTTCTCCAACCTCTCCATCCCCATTATACTTACCTCCTCTGATGCCACCTTACCCACCAAGGGTTCCGCCACTATGGCAGGCTTTGACCTGTACTCTACTCCAGATTTTAACATCCCCCCCATAATCAGCTACTCATCTCCACCCATGTCAAGATCCAACTTCCCCTTAGTACCTACAGCAGGATTGCCCCACGCTCAGGCCTTGCTTTCAAACATAAAATCAATGTCATGGCCAGAGTCATTGACACTGATTATAGGGGAGAAATTGGGGTAATCCTGTTCAATCACACTGACACTCCATTCCACATCTCTAAAAGTGATAGAATCACACAGCTAATTATTGAAAAAATCAAAAACCCTATTCTTACAGAAACAACAACTCTTGATGAGTCTCAATGTAACAATAAAGGCTTTGGCTCCACTGGAGTACAAGCTGTAGTTTCTACTTCACTCTCCTCCAACTTTGAAACTAAACTATCAGCAGAATCAGAAAAACTTGGCATGGATGCCATCAATGAATATAAGTATTATGCTCATGACAAACTATTCAGAAATTTGACTGGCATCATTTTCATACCTCCTTCATTACACACTGAACTCATTTCCCTCTTTCATAATTCTCCAATAGCAGACCATCCAGGTCATGACTGCACTATTAACACTGTTAAACAATTCTATTGGTGGCCTGGCACAGCCAAGGACATTGCTTCTTATGTAGAACACTGCCAGATGTGCTCCCTCACAAAGGGATCATCAAAGCCACTGGCAGGAAAACTTCTCCCTCTTCTGATCCCTTCTCATCCTTGGATAGATAGATCTATTGATTTCATCACAGGCTTTCCCACCTCTAATGGGTTCAATGCCATTGGTGTTATAGTCGACCATTTCTCAAAAGAAATTGTTTTCTTTCCTTGTCACAAGACCACTTCCTCTTCTTCTCTTGCTGTTTTATTTAGAGATCATGTGTGGTGTATGCATGGACTCTCTAACTCTATCATTTCAGACAGGGGACCACAATTTGTGTTGGAATTCATGAAAGAGCTGTGTAAAGTGCTGGGCATTCAGCAAAAGTTGATGACCACTTATCACCCTCAGACAGACAGTCAATAGAACAGATCAATCAGGAGGTGCTGGCATACCTTCGGGTCTACATTGCTAAAAGACAGGATTCTTGGAGTGAATGGCTCAAGATGGCCCAATTTGTACACAACTTGTCACTCACCATGGCTACTGGTGCAACCCCCTTTCAAGTCACTCATAATTATCAACCATGACTAGGGGTTGAACCCTCATCTTCCACCACCCCTGGGGGGTTATTTGCCACAGCTTTGGGCAAGTCCCATGACAAAATAGCAGCCACCCTGGCCAAAACAAGGGATTGGATGTTCCATACACAAGAATCCAAATACTTCTCCATCTCCATCTATGTCATTGGAGACCTGGTCTGGCTTTCCACCGACCACCTCTCTCTCCTATATCCCACTCATAAATTAACCCAGAAATACATTGGCCCTTACTGTATCACCACCATCCTCCCTAATGCTGTCATGCTCTACCTCCCTTCCACCGTTTCCATCCACCCCACCATCAACATATCCTGTGTAAAACCATACAAAGCCCCACTGGCTGGCCAGCCTGTATTTAAACCTGATGCCATCATGGTCACTGAGGACCATCACAAAGAATATGAGGTTGATTATATAGCTGCCAGTTGTCTTCACCACAGAAAACTACAATACCTCATCTGCTGGAAAGGATGGGATGAGGTGGATTGCAGCTGGGAGCCTGCAGTTAATTTAAAGTATGTGTGGGATGCTATCAACAACTTCCACACCACTCACCCTTCTGCCCCATGCCCCATTTAGGGTATCTCCAACACACAATTCACATCCCTTTTCTCTCTGTTCGGACCCTTCTATACCAAATTCACAGACTCTTGACTGGATCTCAAATCTGGCAAATGGGGGGTAGTGTTATAATTTGGGCACATGTACACCCCTATTTTATTTCTTTTATGCTTCACTCACATGCTTGCATCACTGAGCACTGTTTTACTTAGTCAGTTCTCCTTTCCAGATCACATGACCAGTGCACATGGTCCTGGGAACTGGCACCTAACCTGAGGCTAGACCTGTGACATCATTGATGGTGTTATACCTCATGTCCTTCTTCCTTCTCTCACATTTATTTCCACTAGCTTCTTTTCTTCTATGACATTCCACAATGTTCCATGTTCCTAGCCTACCCTAAACTATTTAGAACTCAGCTGGCCTGCCCTAAGGTAGCTCCCTTTATTATATAAACCTGTCTCTACCTTGTCACTACCTTAGTCCTATTCACTTCTGTTCCACCCTCCTCTGGAGCCTGCAACAGTTTGATACCACTCCTCCCCTTTCTGCCAGCCTAGCCCTCTGTAAATGGGCCTCGTATATGCTGAAACTTGCTATGGTCACCATTCCCATTCTTGACCTCTTTCTTGTCATCATTGTCAACATCAACTTCATCACATGCCACCTTCTTGTCTCCATCTTTTTAGTCTAGCTTATTGCAGTCCACAACAGTACCAGCTCTTTGCACTGCTCTCATAGGGTCATATTCACTGATATCACCAGCCCTTTACCAACACCTGAGGATCTCAGCCTTGATATCCCTGATTTGCCAGACTGCTGGGATATAGACATTGATACACCATCAGTACTAGCCAATTTCAGCTTATATCTGTCAGCAACCAAGCCTCCCTCTACTGGCAATTGTGTCAGCAACTCCAGAAATGATAGCAACATCAATTTTGATGCTCTCCCTCCTCCTCCAGTTCTAATGAACTTCTCCCTTTACCTCATCCAGTCAGTGGCAGTAACATTAGCACAAGTGCCACTACTCATTAACACTGCTAAGCCACCATATGCCAGTGTCTGCCCATCAGCCACCACTTCCTCCATTGATAGCCTGCACAATCAGGCTACCCTCCCTCTTCTATTTATATACTGCTCACAGATTTAGCAAATATTGAAGGCTTTGGTGGAGATGGATGAGAGTATCATGGGAAAGGTCATCTGGGGATTTGAGAACTGTGAGTGGCTATACAAATTCATAGCAACCACCACTAATAGCACCAGATGCTAGTGCTCGCTGAGTGGTCAGAACACAGATGGACTACCTTCAGAGAAACAACATTGATGCAAAGAAATTCTGGGTAGAGGCTGATGAACACCTTTGGGAGGTATATCATAGGTATGGGACCAGGCTGATGCAGCTCACATATAGGAAGGAGGAGCTAGAGAAGCAGATAGCAAATGTATCGGCCCTTCTTGGCCAATTGGGATTACTTGGGGATCAAGGAACAGACTAACCAGTTTGATAATTGTAGTATCACAGTTATTATTCTATATCTTAGTATTAGTTGATATATAGCATGCATGTGTGCTTTAGCACAGGTTACTCCAATATGCTCAGTATGGTGGATTGGTAATTAATTGCTAGGAAAATACATTCTAGGAATTAATCAGAATATGTACATTGTGCTATGATGTACTTGATAATGCATTGGATGGTTTTATTTGGCTCTGCTCTTGCCCTTGCACCTCGCCAGACTTGGGGTTAGGATACCTTCATCAGCTGCATGAGGGGCCATTCACTTCCAAGATGACCTTCTAGGTGATCTATCACCATGTGTTGGTGAAGCACCCACTCAGTGCCTCTTCATACTCTGATCAGGGGCTGATGTACCACCAGTGCTCTGCCACATTTGACAGCTGATTGGCCAGTGTTCATTGGCACTTGGATATTGAAGAAGTCAGAAAGGCTGTCAGTGTTGTCTTCACTGCATTCCTTATTGGATTCCTCAGGAATTGGTGGAATCATAAAACCTCTATGGACTCTAGCATATTAGATGATGCCTACATTGACAATTGTGTTAATAATTACTGATGGCTAATTGCCAGCATTGTGCTTACTGATGTTTCATCAGAGTCATTGTTACAGGTTATCCTCACTTCCCTCTCTACAAGTACACTCTTCTCCTATTTCTTACTTTACACTCACATTCTTCTTCTTTTCATCATGTGACCATGAGACATCTCACATGGTTGGATCTCCAATCTGATCACCAATCAGATCTTGGGAATTCAATTGAGATCACCTCAAGGCTAGGCTTCTCTTTCATTTCTGCTCCACACATCTGCCTCATTGTGCGCTTCCTAACTTCCCTTTCATTCTTCATTCTCATGTCTTCCCACTCCACTCCTCATGTTGTCCTCATGGACTAATTAGTCAGTGAGCTTTCTCCATATTTAAACCCTAGACTACTCATAGCCAGACTCTCTAGTTCTGTCAACTTTTAGTCTTAGGGATTCAATCCATTGTCTTTGCTTAACTTGTCATCAAATCCCTTCAGTTAGTCTCAGCAAATCCAACTATCAGTCATTAATACTCATTGTAAATCTCCTTGCTCTCATTGCATGCCCTCATACTTGCTCCTTAGCTCATCCTTTATCTGTTTCCACTACTACTCCATTCTCACTAGTTGTATCAGTAACAGTCATCGCTGCTAGACTTGCCATTGGTACTGCTAGAATTGCTGTCCATGTCCTCCTCTCCACTGATTGCATCCACCAGCTCACCCTTCCAATTCAGAGTGTGGTAGAATTGGAATACTGGGTCAGCATTTCACTTTTCCTGTAATTGCCAGAAGTCTAGAATGTTATATACCTCTGTCTTCTTCAGCTTTCATGGCTCCTGGAGGCATACATTCTTCAGTAGATATTTCCAGAGGTAGAAGCTGTCTGGTTGGCTTAATATTTGAGCCCATGGAACTGTCATCTTCTCATTTTTGGAGATGATCTCTAATAAACTGTCAGTATACAATCCATAATTAAGGTGAAATGTGAATGGTAATATTCTGTGATAAACTCCTGAATCAGCCCCTTGGCCTCATCCAGTGAGCACTTCCTGATATCTGGATGATATGGTATGTCATCCCTTGAATGTGTGACCTGAGTTCAGCCCTTTGTCTTTTTGTGCTGGTGATGATCTGACTTGGAGTCTGACTCACTAGAGTTTTTAGTGGCATCAAAGGCCTGCTTGGAATACTCTGCCCATGATTTTTCAATCAGCTGCATTCCTCCATCAGCAAATGCCTCTTCATCTTCCAACAGGTCATTGAAATCATGGCTATTCTATAATGTTATTTATTGTCATTATTGGATGGCTGTCACTCACACTGTGCAGCAAATCTCAGCATTGATGTCCTTCCATGCTGCCAATATCACTACTCATGTACTGCATTGCTACCACATCTGCTCAGTAAACTCTTGGCAATACTTTCAGTCCAAATCATCACCATTTCTATCATACTTCAGCAATGATCTCCAATCCCATGGGTATGCTTACTTGGTGTGTATCTGCTCTGATAACTATTGCAGACTGCAATAACAGCTTGAACTAAGAAGACAGAGATGAAGAGGTGGCATCCGATGGTGTCAATGTTGATGAGAACAACGAGGATGAGGTCAAAGATGAGAACAGTGACTGATATGAGATGATAGAGCATATAGTGGCCCTGAGCAAAGGACTAAGCTGGCAAGGAGAGAGGTGAGTGGTATCACTGAGTTGCAGGCACCAAGTGGTGGGTGGAATGAAGTGAATAGGACTAAGGTATGAAGGAATTACAGGGAGGGTTTATATACGATGACTGAGTACCTTAGGGCAAGTGTGGAACATGGAATACAATGGAAGGTTCAAGAAGGAAAGAAGCAAACAGATATAATCATGAGAAGAAGATAAGAGACATGAGGTATGACATCATCTATGATGTCATAGGGCTAGCCTCAGGTCATGTGCCAATTCCCGCGGTCACGTGTACTAGGTCACATGACTTTGGAAAGAAGAAAGTGCTAAGTAAATGTTGCTCAGTGATGTGGTACATATGAGCAAAGGAAAAGAAATAAAATAGGGGTGTATGTGGCCCAAACTATAACACTACCCCCTATTCACCAGATTCGAGGTCCAACTGTGAGTCTGCGAATTCTGTATAGAAGAGTCTGAAGGGAGAAAAGTGGGATATGAATTGTGTGTCAGATATTTCCCAAACTGGTTGAGGTGCAGAGGGATGGGTTTTGTGGAAGTCATTGATAGCATCCTGCACATGTTTTAAATTAACCGCAGGTTCCCAGGTGCGATCCACCTCATCCCATCCTTTCCAATAAATGAGGTATTCCAATTTTCTGTGCGAAAGCTGGCTAGCGGCTATGAATTCAACCTCATATTCTTCATGGCAGTCTTCTGTGACCATGATAGCATCTGGTTTAAATATGGGCTGGCCAGCCAGCAGGGCTTTATATGGTTTTACGCATGAAACATTGACCATGGAATGGATGGAGATGGAGGAAGGGAGGTGGAGGGTAATGGTGTTAGGTAGGATGGCAGTAATACGGTACAGGCCAATGAACTTTTGAGTTAATTTACAAGCAGGGTAGGGAAGTGATAGATGGTCGGTGGACAACCAGACCATATCCCCAATAGCATAGATAGGAGCGAGTGAACATTTGGACTCTTGGTCGCGGACCATATGGTCTCTGGTTTTAGTGAGTGTGGTGGCTATTTCATTGTGCAATTTTGCCATGGATGAAGTGAGTGACCCCCTAGGGGTAGTAGAAGATGTGGGTTCAACCCTGAGACATGGTTGATGATTACAAGTTACTTGAAAGGAGGTGGTGCCAGTGGCAGTGGTGAGAGATGAGTTGTGTATGAACTGTGCCATTTTGAGCCATTCGCTCCAAGAGTCTTGTCATTTTGTGACATATGCTCTAAGGTATGCCAGTACCTTGTGATTGATTCATTCTGTTTGTCTGTCCATTTGTGGATGATACACTGTTGACAACTTCTGTTGAATCTCCAGCACTCTGCAGAGTTCTTTGGTGAACTCTGACATGAATTGTGGTCCCCTGTCTGAGACAATAGTGTTAGGGAGTCCGTGGATGCACCAAACATGATCTCTAAATAAAAGGGCCAGATCGGCAGAAGAAGTTGTTTTCATACAAGGAAAGAGAACAATTTCTTTTGAAAAACAATCAACTATGACACCGATGGCATCATATCCCTTAGAGATGGGAAAACCTATGATGAAATCGATAGATATGTCCATCCAAGGGTGAGAAGGAATGGGAAGAGGCATTAATTTTCCTACCGGTGGCTTTGATGAACCCTTTGTGAGGGAGCACACCTGACAGTGTTCTACATAAGAAGTGATGTCCTTGGCTGCGCCGGGCCACCAATAAAACTGGTTAATAGCGCTAATTGTGTGGTCTCAGCCTGGGTGGCCTGCTGTGGGAGAGTTATGAAAAAGGGATATAAGTTTGTTACAAAGGGAAGGTGGCACAAAAACAATGCCGTTCGAAGATCTGAAGAGCTTGTCCTGAGCGTAATACTCGTATTCATTTATGGCATCTACACCTAATCATTCAGATTCTGTTGTTAATTTAGTTTCAAAATTCAATGTAAGAGATGTAGATGAGATGGCTTGTACTCCTGTGGAGCCAAAGCCTTTTTCATTGCATTGAGATTCGGCTAGATCACTTTGTTCTGTTAATGTTGGGTTTTCTATTTTTTCAATAATTAGCTGTGTGATGCAATCATATTTAGAAATGTGAAAAGGTGTGTCAGTGTGATTGAACAGGATTACCCCAATTTCTCCCCTATAATCAGCATCAATGACTCCAGCCATGACATCAATTTTATGCTTGAAGGTGAGACCAGAATGGGGGGCAATCCTGCTGTAAGTACCCAAGGGAAGCTGGATCTTGATGTGTGTGGGAATGAGGGATTGGTTGTGGGCAGGGATGTCAAGATTGACAGTGGAATACAGGTTGAAACCTGCCACAGCAGAGGAGCCCTTGTGGGGATACAAGCATCTGAGGAGATAAGTAATACAGGGATGGATAAATTAGAGGAGCAAAGAACAGCAGAAGGGAAGACAGTGATATTCTTGTTTAAATTATCGATGGTGTCCCCATGATCTGGGTGATAAGAGAGAGCATCAGTACGTCTGTTCATGTTGCCTGGCTTGTAAATTAGGGTATAGTTGAATTCCTGAAGCAGTTCATGCCAGCAAGCCTGTCATCCGGATAACATTTGGGGTTTCTTCCAATATTCAAGATTTCTATGATCTGTCCAGATCTCGAAATCAGTTTTTCCAATCAGATAATGTCACCACTCCTCAAGAGCGCATATAATAGCCAAGAGCTCCTTGTCATAGACAGGTTAGTTCTGTTCAGCAGAAGAAAATGAGTGAGAAAGAAAAGCACATGGGTGCCATAGATTATCCTCCTCTTGGATCGATAACACTGCACTGGTGGCGATGTCACTGGCATCAGTTTCCACATGCATAGGGCAGGAGGGGTTGAGATAAGCAAGAAGAGGGACTTTGGTGAATTGTTTTTTGAGCATATCAAACACATTTTGTTGTGCCACCCCCCAAGTGTAGGGTACATTTTTCTTGGTAAGGTTGTTAAGGGGGCATGTGATTTGTCCAAAGCCTTTGATGAAATGGTGATAATAATTATAGAGGCTGAGAAACATTTGAAGCTGCTTGAGCTTGGTAGGGGCTGGCCATTCCAGAATGGCATCGACTTTCTTGGTTTGCATAGTGATGCCATCTTTTGAGACATGCATTCCTAAGAAATCGACATCATCAGTGTTAAATATGCATTTTTCTGGTTTTGCATAAAGGTTGTTCTCACACAAGCGCTGGAGAACTTCCTTCACTATTTCTGAGTGCTCTTCATCGGTTTTCTTGTGTGTGAAGATGCATATATTGTCTAAATAAACAATTACTACCATGTACATGTCATTAAATATGTCGTTCATCATCTGTTGGAATGTGGGCAGTGAGTTTGTCATCCCAAAATACATCACAACAGGTTCATAAGTGCCCAAAGGGGTAACAAAAGCTGCCTTCCACTGGTCACCTTCTTTGATGCAGACATTGTTATATCCCCATCTCAGGTCGAGGCAAGTGAATTTATCAGTGCCCTTTAGGCAATCGACAAGAGATGAAATGAGTGGAAGAGGATACAAGTTCTTGACTGTACCCTCGTTTAGATACCGATAGTCCATGACCAACCATTTCTCCCTGGTCTTCTTGGGAATAAAAAATACTAGAGCCGTTTGTGGTGATTTTGATGGGCAAATATAGCCCTTTTCTTGTTTGGTTTTAATGAAGTTCCAGACTTCTTCTATTTCAGTATCGGAGAGCAGGATAACTCAACCTTTCTTTGGTAAGAAGTCATCTTTAAGGTTGATGGCGTGGTCCCATGGTTTGCGGACCAGCATCCATTTAGATTCTTCCTTGCTGAAGACATCTAGAAACTCATGATACTGTTTCGGTACCTTTTCTGCAAGCCCCTCTTCGATGGATCAGACCAGGATCCATTATTTGGTTTGATGGGCTTTACAGCATTTGGTACATCTGTTAAATGTTATTGTTTTCTCCACCCAATCTATGAGTGGGTTGTGACAGTAGAACTAGTTGTATCCTAAAATTACCTCATGGGAGCCTAAGGTTGCAACTAGCACATCCACTCCTTCAGAATGTCTATTATAAGAAAGAATGATAGAAACATACTTGTGGATCATTCTGTGTTTGGAAGAGGATCCATCAGCATTAGTGACATTCATAGGGTTTGAAAGGGGATATGTTTGGATTCCCATTTCAGTGACCCAGTGTTTGTCCATGAATGTTTGGACTGCACCAGAGTTCAGAAGCAATGAAGTGGTGTGAAAGGTCTATTCGCCATTTTTGTCCTGGAAATATATGTCAGTATTTACATTGAATTCACCTCCTTGAGAGGTATTGGGTTTCTGGTGAGAAAATGAGTTTTGGGGGGATTTATAGAAAGAAATGTGGGAAGATTGTTCATTCAATAGGGAATTAAGCACACTATTTTGATCTGGTGCCATGCTCAAATGAGACACCCTTTTAGATATGAGTCCATACATATAACTGTTCAAAGAAGCTATGTCATCTGCTTCTCTGTCCATCTCCCCTTCGATATTGAGACAAGAAAAATGATTAGGAGATGAAATTGAAAATGGGATTGTAGTAAGAAATTTGTCCTTAGCCAAGTAGGTACCCCCCAGATCTACTTAGCTTTCCCTTTTCCCTTAAGTCCTTCTGTGGCCAACTGCCACGCCCTTGCTTTATACAAATCAAAATAATAGGCCTGTGCTTCTTTGTTTTGCCAGGCAGGTGTACCCAACGTTGGAGAGGAGGAGGAGGAGGTAGCCACGACTGAGGCAATGGCCGTGGTGGGAACGAGCGGAATCTCATGGTTTTGGAATTGAGGCAGGGCATAGGAAGTGTGACCAGTGAGAGGGTTGAAGGTGGGTTGTCCTCACCCACGAGCACGCCAAGGCTTCTTGCAATTTTGGGATATGTGTCCCTGTTCATTGCAGTTGTAGCAGGTCCTGATGTCGGGACCTTGCATTGCTTGCACGTCCTGCATGGAGGCTCCTTGACCCAGCTGCATACCGACATTGGTGAAGCAAGGCACTTCTGGTCACATGGAGGCAGGAGTGATGGTTTTGGAGCTTTCTAGCTGCATCTGGTTGAAGGTTTTCCCTATAGCGATGGTGTGTTTTTTCCATGTTGTGAGATCGTCGGCTAGGGTGGGATCCCGAAGCAAGAGTTGGAAGTAAATGTTGTAGTCTATATTTTCTTTATAGACGTGTAGGGCATAGATGTCATCTATATTGGCATCAAGGCAGAGGATGTCAAATTGTTGTGTGAAAACCTCAATGGAGAGTTGGTCTTGTTTAAATGCCGCTAGGGCCCGATATGCTTCTTCCTTGAGGACATCAATGCAGAAGTGTTCCTCAAGGTCCTTCTTGACCTGTGCCCAGACTGGCCAGGTGTTACGGACTGCAACAACGACTGGTTGCACGAGGAAAACAGAGACGAGGAGACGGCAAGAGTCGAGGTTGGCGTCGACGAGGATGACGAGTACCAGTCGAAAGATAGGTATGGCGATAGAGACGATACGATAGAGCATACGATGGCCCCTTGACAGAGGGCTAGGCTGGCAGAGAAGAAAGGTGTAGTATTACTGGGTTGCAGGCACCGTTGAGGTGGGTGGAACGAAGTGAATAGGACTAAGGTAGGAGGAATTATAGGGAGAGGTTTATATACGTATTCCGACTACCTTAGGGCAGGTTGTCTGAGTCCAAATTAAATGAGGGCAGGCAAAGATAAGAGATAGAACGTTCCAGAAGGAAAGACGGTAATAGTCGTGAGAGAAAGGTAAAGGGCATGAGGTATGACATCATCAATGATGTCATAGGTCTAGCCTCATGTCACGTGACTTGTTCTAGCCATAGATCACGTGAGGTTTTCCCGCGGTCACGTGCACTTGGTCACGTGACTTTTGGAAAGAGAATTCGACTAAGGTAAACGGTGCTCAGTGATGCAAGCATATGAGCGAAAGGTAAAAAGTGAAAAATATAGCGTACGTGGACCCGAACTATAACACCAGGCCAAGAGCTTTCTTGTCAGGTCAGGCTCTAGTTCTTCCAACTCATTGTAACGAGTGAGCTGGATCCAGGTGTAGTCGGAGGCCTTGCCACTTAAGCATAGGAGGGCGGTGGCAGTTTTTTGTTTGTTGTTGAGTGTTATGGACTGCAACAATGACGACTTCAATGAGGAAGACAGATACGAGGAGATGGTGATGAATGAGGTCGACATCAATAACGATGACGATGACAAGGTCGAATACTGGTACAGTGACGGAGATGAGACGATAAAGCATACAGTGGCCCTGAGCAGAGGGCTAGGCTGGTAGAAGAGAGAAGAGTGGTATCACTGAGTTGCAGGCACCTTTGGAGGGTGGGTAGAACAAAGTGAATAGGACTAAGGTACAAGGGAATTACAGGATGGATTTATATACTATGATTGAGTACCTTAGGGCAGGTGTCTGAGTCTGAATTAGTTAAGGGCAAGTAAAGAACATGGAACATCATGGAAGGTTCAAGAAGAAAAGAAGTGAATGGAAGTGAACGTGAGAAAAAGATAATGAACATGAGGTATGACATCATTTATGATGTCATAAGCCTAGCCTCAAGTCATGTGAGTGTTCCCACAGTCATGTGCATCTGGTCATGTGACTTTGGAAAGGGAAGTCAACTAAGGTAAATGATGCTCAGTGATGCATACATATGAGCAAAAGGTAAAGAGAAAAATAGGGCGTATGTATGCCTGAACTATAACATTGAGGCCCATTTGGCACTCAACCCATGTGACCAATCTGACCCACCAGTTATGGAAGGTTTTATGATCACCGTCCCAGGTTCAGTGAAAGCCTTGTACAAGTTTGAAGTTGGGGTGGTCTGTCTAGTCATGATGGCGACCAGGCTGTTAATCACATTGAGGACATCTTGAATGTTCGGCATCCTTACTGACCACTATCTTCCAAGTGATCTCTGGGGATGGTTCAAAGATATCGTTGATTGGGTCAGAGGGTGGTGCGCAGACGGAGTACAGAGAAGTTGGGTGCGCTGAGGTCCCAAAGGCAGTGATAGTGAGAATGGATGTAGCAGGGATCTTGTACATACACTTGACGGGTATGGATTTTCTTGTGCCTTAAGAAAAGGCTGTTGGTCCCTTCTGATTTGGGAGTTGCATTGTTTAGATTGACGGAAGGAGCAGGGGATGGGGGACATTGTCTTTGTATGTTGAGACAATAGAACGCTAAGGTGGCAGCTTCTCTTTGCACTTCAATATGCACAAGCCACTTAGTTCTAGACATAAAAAGGGAAGAGGAATGTAGCAAGGTTCAGCTTTGAGGGAAGTCCTATTCAAGTGTTGTGGGCTACAATGACAGCTTGAACCAAGAAGATGGAGATGAGGAGGCTGCGTCTGACGGTGTCAATGTCAATGAGAACAATGAGGATGAGGTTGAAGATGGGAATAGTGACCAATACAAGATGTTAGAGCATATAGTGGCCCCGAGCAGAGGGCTAAGCTGGCAAGGAGAGAGGTGAGTGGTATCACTGAGTTGCAGGCACCAAGTGGTGGGTGGAATGAAGTGAATAGGACTAAGGTACGAAGGAATTACAGGGAGGGTTTATATATGATGACTGAGTACCTTAGGGCAAGTGTGAAACATGGAATACAATGGAAGGTTTGAGAAGGAAAGAAGTGAATGGATATAATCATGAGAAGAAGATAAGAGACATGAGGTATGACATCATCTATGATGTCATAGGGCTAACCTCAGGTCATGTGCCAGTTCCCATGGTCATGTGTACTAGCTCACATGACTTTGGAAAGAAGAAAGTGCTAAGTAAACATTGCTTAGTGATGCGGTGCATATAAGCGAAGGAAAAGAAATAAAATAGGGGCGTATGTGGCCCAAACTATAACAATAACACCTTGGTGTTCCATGCACTTGCCTGCTCATTCACCTCCACTATCTCCTCCTCATTTTGCTCCTCCATTACCTTTGTCACTGCTTTCTGATAGCATTCCAGATATCTCCGATGTCCTGGGTCTGCATCCCACTCACTCTTCAGTACCACCTTGACCTCATCTTTATATTTCTTGGTAATCACCCATCAGCCAGTCTATGCTTTCTCATACTTCTTCAGTTCCTTAGCCTTCTGGGTATGCCCAAATTTCCTTAGCCAGCACAAGTACTCCCATAATTTGTATTAGCTAGTGTCACATCTGAACTAGATGCACTTTCCTTCTTTCTTGCCTCCCACTCCTGCTTCCCCATTCTCTGAGTTTCCTGCAGTTGGTGTGCAGCCTCCACAACCTCTCAGTATACCTGATTTTTTCTATGTTTGTCTCCAGCAGACTTCCATTGCTTTTTGTCGTCCTCCAAAACCTGGTCTTCAGCAATGGAGAAATTGGCCATTCTTACAGTCGGTATTGGCTGTTCCTTGGCTGCCTTCAATAAAATATGTAGTTTCAGCCCTTCAAATTCTAATTGGTTTCCATACTACATATTGAAGAACATCAGAAGGTACTTTATAATGCTGTATACATGCTGTCACCAGCACTCAGTCATCTGGATCTCCACATTCTAGTATAGTATCAAAACTTCACCATTAGTATGCTTTCTGAACAGGCTAATCCAGTATGTGTTCCTTACACAATCCCAATGTTTATCTGCTAGAACATTGTTACATGGCTGGTATTTATGATCAGAGATATAACAGCCCATCCCCATTTGCCAAGATGAAATGAGTTATTACTTGGTCAAGATTATTATAGCATTCATATAAACATTTGTCAGTTCTTGATATCCTAGTAGACATTACATACAACAAACCACCAAAAGAAACGAACCAGCTCAAGTAGTACTCAGAGGAGAAAGATGGTAAACAAGGTCAACAAGGCAACTAACTTCACTCCTGTTAAAATGGTCAAATATAAGACCATTGAAACCACCAGAGGTACCAAGACAAAGCTGCTCAAAGTCTCACCATCAAAGTTACATTGTGGAAATAAACAATCACTGAAACAACTCCAAGACCTATCTCCAAAGAGTAAGGTCTAGACTTGAATCAAAGAGGGAGAAAACAAGGAAACCTTAGTAGTACTGATGGGCTAGCTTTGAAGGAAAGACCAAGAGAACTTTACTGGAGTTCTCTGGTGCTCTATTTGTTATAGTTCGGGCACACGTACGCCCTATTTTTCACTTTACTTTCGCTCATATGCACTGCATCACTGAGCAACATTTACTTAGTACTTTCATCATTTCCAAGTCATGTGACCTGGTGCACATGACCGCGGGAACTAGCACATGACCTGAGGCTAGCCTTATGACATCGTCTATGATGTCATACCTCATGTCCTTTATCTTCTTCTCATAGTCACTTCCATTTGCTTCCTTTCTTCTCAAACATTCCATGCCCTTCCATGTTCTTCACCTGCCCTTAACTAATTCAGACTCAGACGCCTGCCCTAAGGTACTCAGTCGTAGTATATAAACCCTTCCTGTAATTCCTTCATACCTTAGTCTTAATCACTTCATTCCACCCACCTCCTCTGGTGCCTACAACTCAGTGCTTACTGCTCCTCTTCTCTTTGCCAGCCTAGTCCTCTGTAAAGGGACTGTCTATGCTATATCACCTCGTCGCCATCGCTATACAAATATTCCAACTCATCCTCGTCATCCTCGTCAATGTTGACACTGTTACTCGCTGCCTCCATGTTCCTCATGGAGCAAGTCCCTGTTGCAGTCCGCAACACTATTGGGGGTTTATATACTCTAGCTACTGTTTGTACATGTTAGGTACATGGTCCATGCACCAGAGGCAATGCAGCCATAAAAGGATATAGTGTGGGAAAACATGAGATGAACATGCATACACCATAAGGTGGTGGCAGAATGGAAGAAGAAGTATGATGGAGATTAATAACATGAGGTGGATACATGGATCAGAAAGAAGAGAAGTGTAGCACAGCATGGAAATGAAAAGAAGGCTGTGTGTACTAAGATAGACAGGCCATGAGTTGTCCTCATATCTTTGAGAAGTCTGAAAAGTGACAAGTGTAAGTCTATGTCTTAAGATGAAAGAAAGAGCTCTGATTGGTCAGAGATAAGATAAGATAAGATCTTTGAAAGTCATAAAGCATAACTGGATTGGTATCCTAGTCTTGATCATTAGAGGTTGTGACAAGTTGTTACTGCTTGGATTAGTGAAGAAGTTAGGGGCAAAAAGACTAGCTATAACAATCACAGGGATCATCCTCTAAGAGATCATCCTCCTACCTGTATTCAGAACTCCATGCTTCTAAGGAGGCCTATGCCATTCCATCTGATATCCAAAATCTGTTACGTTTAGCCTTGGTGAGGTTGAATGTAGACCCAGCAAGGATAAAGGACTTCCATTGGTAGACAGTGGATGCAGGTTTGAGACATCACTTGATGAAGGAAGGTCTTCCCAAGCTTGAAAGACAAGGGACTAGCAGTTCAGATGGTGACTGAGATGACAAGGGATACTTCACTTGGAAGGTGGTGGAACAAGTAGCAAATGCTACAATGAAGTAAGAGCAAGCATCTACTCAAAAGTAGGATGAGGACTTAGAGAGATCTGGGAGGAGGAGGAACAAGGGATGTATTGCCAGATAAGACTAGCTGAGGATATATTGGTTGTAGCGAAGGGTTTATATAAGTTGAACATGAGAGAAATGACTAATTGGATGGAATGTAAAGGAAGGAAGAAGAATGATTAGTCATGGAATGGATGATATCATATAGAACATCATAGAATGTTGTGGAATGAGAAAGAGTAAGCAAAGATGACAAATGATACGATCATATCAGAAGAAGAGTAATCAGAATGACAAAGCAAGATAGGCATAGTACTTAGCCAGTTTAGCACACTAAGTAAAGTGTTCAGCAGAAGAAATGCTGTACATGTTGCAGGGGGGTTGTTCCCCATCTGAAGGAGTTAAATGCAAGAGAAAAAGCATACATAGGGAAGCAAATCATAACAAAATCCAAGGCAACAGGTAACTAGATCTTCATGGATGATGTGTATTCTAAAAGAAATGCCAGACCCAAAATGACTTTCTCTAAGACTGGCTGTCATTCCAATAGCAATATCTAACAATGCTGCTGCATATGGAGGCCCTACCCTCTGAGCAGACTTGCTCAGTTCCTAATTGTCAAAAGGAAGGCATATATAGATGCACTGACTGTTTTCTACAGCCTCTCTTTTGCACATCTTGCTGCCAAAAGCAACATGTTAGGCATTCACTTTATAGGGTACAACAGTGAATTGTCCAGCATTTTGATAATTCATCCCTTTGACTGGTAAGGTTATTATCACATTCAGAGAATTCAGCTACTAATATATGGCAGGCCAGACTGGAAATCTATCTTGGCCATGATGGAATCCAGTGTCCACATGCTAATGGCTTCAGAGATATCATGGAGAATGATGACGAAGTCTGAGAAGATGCTGATCTTGCTGATGTGCCAGCACATTTATGCCAACCAGATCACCAGTAGTATTTGACTGTTGTTGATGCAACTGGCATTCATTTCATGAATGTCTCCTATTGTAGCTGTGAAAATGCTGAAGAAAGACATATTTAGCTGTTCTTGTTACATTTGGCCTTGGTGAGGTTGAATGTAGACCTGATGAGGACAGAGGACTTCCATTGGTAGACGGTGGGCACAGGTTCGAGATGTCGCTCAATGAAGAGAGGTCTTCCTAAGCTTTAAGGGTGAAGGACTAGTGGTCAGACGATGACCGAGATGGCAAAGGGTACTCCACTTGAAAGGCAGTGGAGCAAGTAGTGAAGCTATGACAAGGTAAGAGTAAGCGTCCACTCAACAGTAGGACAAGGACTTGGAGAGATCCAAGAGGAGAGGGAACAAGGGATGTATTGCCAGGTAAGACTAGCTGAGGATACATTGGTTGTAGCAAAGGGTTTATATGAGTAGAATATGAGAAGAATGACTAATCGGATGGAATATGAAGGAAGGAAGAAGAACAATTTGTCATGGAAAGAATGATGTCATAGGGAACATTATTGAACATTGTGGAACTGAAAAGAGTAAGCAAGGATGACAAATGATATGATTGTATCAGAAGATGAGTAATTGGGATGACAAAGGAAGATAAGCATAGCACTTAGCTGATCTAGTATGCTAAGTAGAGTGTTCAGCAGGGGAAACACTGTACATGTTGCAGTGAGGTCGTTCCCCATCTGAAGGAATCAAAGACAAGAGAAAAAGCATACATTGGAAAGGTAAATCATAACATTACCCCCTTAGTAACCCTGAAATCCTGAAGAAGGGTAAGGGATGAATCTGGTGAGTCAGAAGTTGGCATAGGAAGGACCTGGGGATCCTGTGATGTTGGCATAGGTGGTGTTGTTCTAGACATCATTGTCAATCTCCAGTGATACAGGTCATGGGAAGGCAGAGTGTTGGTTATGACGATGTGGGACAGAGGCGTTCATTGGGTGCATGCAATAAGTGTTCCTTAGAGGGGGAACAGGACAAGGAGCAGAGGAGCATGAAGAGTGGGAGGAGCGAGTTGAGATGGACGGGGAGGTTGAGGGAGGAGTAGGTGTGTGAGGTCGATGCAGAGGACAACAGTATTGTGGATGGCCTGGTTAGAAGTGCAGGAAATGGGGGCATTGATACCATTAGCAATTGGGACAAGTATGTCCAAGATGGTAACACTCGTGGCAAGTCTTTGTGTAATAAGAGTGAGTGGACGGAAGAGGAGCATCAATGGGTTTCCCATCAATGGTACCATGAAGGCAGATCTCCTGTGTGATGCGAGCACGCTCCTGTGTGATCTCGATGGGGACAGAGTTTACCGGACCACAAGGGGATGGGTCGACTGGTACCCATGTGGATGGGGCGATGTAGGCAGGATGGGAGCGAGGATCATTGAGCATCTGTGTTTCATATAAGAAACACTCAATCTCATCGGGGAGGCTGGGGAACTCCAGCTGATGGAGGGTGGAGAGAATATCTCCCTCAAGGGCCTGATGGATATTGATGAGAAAGTCCCAACAGCAGCCAAGGCTTTGTTCAGAGGAAATGAGGGAGAGGAGATTCCCCATGTGTTTGTTTTGGAGATAAGCCCAGTAAAGGCTCCAGAGGGGGGAGGCAATGTCAAGATGACTGTCGAGAGAGGAGAGGAGGTGTGGGTAGTGAAGGAGGTTCCTCATCCATTGGAAGAAAGGGTCATCAGGGAGATTCTGAAGATGGTGAGCAAATGGGGGTACAGAGATAGCATGAATAGAGATGCAGGGTTCAGTGGGATCCTCAATGATGAGAGGGACCCAGGAAGTAGGGTTCTCCCAACTAGGGAGCAAGTTACTAGACCAACCTGGGGATGGGGTGATGGACAAGGGTTCAGGGGGTGGAGACAAAAGGCAAGAAAGAAGAGGAATGGAAGGAATGGAAGGTATAGTAATGGGAGACATGGAAGAATTAAAGACTATGTTAATGGATGGAGGAGGAGTAGAGGGACAGGATGAGTTGATGGAGTTGGAGTTGGAGGCGTTGTTGGAGGACATGTTGGAGGAGAGGAGAACTAAGTGGGGTGAGAGGAGAAGATCAAGGAATACTGCTTTTTATAATCAATGAGGGCAGACTTTGTATTTTTCAAGTCCTGTTCAGGGACCCAGGAATCTTCCTCAGCCGAGTATCCTTTCCATTAGATCAGGAAGGAACAGGATGACGGAGTTCCACAGTGGCGTAAGATCTTTTCAATCTCATATTCTTCCTCTCCTTCTATCAGGTTAGGTGGTGGTTGAGGGAAGTTCAGCCCGTGTACGCTGTTTTCATGATAGGGCAATAAGAGGGAAGCATGGAACATGTTGTGGATCTTCCATATGGTGGGAAGGCAGAGTTGATAGGTGATCAGAGATAGGACTTTCATGATGGTGAAGGGTCCTTCTCATTTAGGAGCAAATTTGGGGTTCACGACGAGTGTTTCAGATTTCTGGCCTCAAGCCAGACTTTCTGTCCTTTAATGAAAGGGGTGAAGTTTCAACAGGTGCAGGAGGCCATGACTTGGTGGGTGAGTTCATGGGCAGCAAGGGCTTTGTCTCATGTGGTAGTGAGAGTTTTGAGCCTAGACTCAACAGTAGGGATAGAAGACGTGGAAATGACTATGGGAAGGGCACAGGGTTCATATCCCATCATGAGATAGAATGGAGATTGTCTGGTGACAGAGTGAGGGCAGTGATTGTAGGTGAATTCTGAGTGGGAGATGGAGTTGGCCCATGAGGTGGGGTGGTTTCTGCAGAAGATGCAGAGATAGGTTTCAACTTCTTGGTTGATGCGTTCAGTTTCCCCATCAGTTTGAGGATGATAGACAGTGGAGAGGGAAAGATTGTAGCTGAGGAGCTTTCCTAGCTCCTGAGCAAAGGCAGAGGCAAATTATGGTCCCTGATCATAGATGATTTTGTCGTAGAGGCTGAAGTGAAGGTAGACCTTGTGGAAAAAGAGTGCAGCTACGCCCTTGGCAGTGATGGTTTTCTTGGTAGGGCAGAGAATTACCCCCTTAGTAAGCCCATGGTTGACTGCAACCAGAAGGGTATCAAAGCCAGAGGAAGGAGAAAGATTGGTGATGAGATTGCAGGAGACCTACTGGAAAGGGCAAGAGGTAGAGGAGCAAATGGGGGTAAGTGGAGGAACAGTTGGATGGGTGTTGGTTTTGTTTTGCTGGCAAGTAGCGCAGCCCTTAACATATTTCTGAACAAAGGAGGCTAGACTAGGCCACCAGAATTCAGCAGAGACAAGTTGATGGGTTTTAAGGTAACCTGGGTGACCTGCAGTTTTGTGGTCATGACAACATTCTAGGATAGAACAGCGGAGAGTAGGGTCGTTGGGCACAAAGATGCGGTTGTGGAAAGTAAGGACTCCCCCTTCGTTTTGTCAGTCTGAGAGGTGAGAGCAAAGATGGAGTGGGGTGGACTTATCCAAAGACTGCAGAGCAGTGGTGGCTGTGGAGTCAGAGGGGGTGGTGGCTTGGATATGGCGAGAGAGGTCAGTATTGATGAGGTTGATGAAGAAGGAATGGGGAAGAAGGGTGACTTCTTCATTATCATCAGTGGAGAAGTTGGAAAGGAGGTCCAGATGGTGGGAGAGGGCATCTGGGCCGACAAGGAGTTTACTAGGGACATGGACAATCTTCAGATCATAATCTGAGACATCAAGGAGCTAGCGAGCTTGGCAATGGTTAAGAGTCTAGAGTTGACAGAAGTACATCAAGTTCTTGTGGTTGGTGAAGACCTGCACAGGGAAGGCTGAACCATGAAGGTAATACCTCCAGGACTTGAGGGCTCAGATGACCACAAGGAGTTCACAATCATAGATGTCATAGTTCTGTTCTGCAGGAGAGAATGATTGGGAGAGGTAGGAATAAGGGTGCCATTCACCATTGGAGTCAGTTTGAAGTAGAATAGCTCCGGATGCAAATTTGGAGGCATCGGTGGCGATGGCAAACAGGGCGGAAAGGTCAGGGAGGTGCAGAACAGGTTTAGAGAGGAAAAGTTTCTTCAACTCCTTGAAGGCAGATTGACAGGAGGGAGACCAGTACCAAGGTTGGTTTTTCTTGATGAGATTGATGAGGGGTCAAGTGATGTTGGAATAGTTGGGGATGAATTGCCAGTAGAAGTTGGTGAAACCAAGGAAAGAGTGTATGCTCTTGACAGAGGATGGAGTTGGCCAAGAGGCGATTCCATCAAGCTTGACAGGGTCCATGGCGAGTTGGCCGGGTTTGACAATCATGCCAAGGTATTTGTTATGATTTACCTTTCCAATATACACTTTTTCCTTTGTCTTTGACTCCTTCAGATGGGGAATGACCCCACTGCAATATGTACAGCATTTCCTCTGCTGAACACTTCACTTAGCATGCTAGATCAGCTAAGTACCATATCTATTCCTCTTTGTCATTCTCAATTACTCACTTTCCGATATGACCACATTGTTTGTCATCTTCACTTACTCTTTCTAGTTCCATAACATTCTGTGATGTTCTTTATGACATCATCATTTCTATGACTAATCGTTCTCCTTTCTTCTTTCATGTTCCATCTGATTAGTCATTCATCTCATGCTTCTATTATATAAACCCTTCACTACAACCAATGTATCCTCAGCTAGTCTTACCTGGCAATACATCCCTTGTCCCCTCTCTCTCCAGATCTCTCTAAGTTCTTATCCTACTTTTGAGTGGACACTTGCTCTTACCTCACTGTAGCCTTGCTACTAGTTCCACTGCCTTTCAAGTGGAGTACCCTTTGTCATCTTGGTCATCATCCAACTGCTAGTCCTTCACCTTTGAAGCTTAGGAAGACCTCTTCTTGTCGAACAACATCTTGAACCTGCATCCACTATCTACCAATGGAAGTCCTCTGTCATTGCCAGGTCCATGTTCATCCTTGCCAAGGCCAAATGTAACAGTATTCCACCTTCAAGGTGGCGAACTTGCATTTCTCCAGCTTGAGATACAAGTTGAGTTCTTTCATGCATTGTAACACACATTTGGTGTGTTTGGTGTGGGTATTGTCATCAGGGGAGAAGATCAAGAGGTCATCCATATAGATGACAAGCCATCCTTTGGTGATCATATCTTGAAAGGAATCATTTATGAATTGTTGGAAGGTCACTGGGAAGTTGCAAAGATCAAAGAACATGATGGTGGGTTCAAAGAGGCCTTTGTGGGTAATAAAGGCGGCTTTCCATTGGTGCCCATCTTTGATATGGACATTGTTGTATCCCCAGCGTACATTGAACTTGGTGAAGACCTTGGTGTCATGGAGTTTATTGACAAGGTCAGAGATAAGGGGAAGAGAGTAAGCGTTCTGAACAGTATGCTCATTCAGATAGTGGTAATCTTGATAGGGATGGAGTCCTCCATCTTTCTTTTTGACAAAGAAGAAAGACAAGGCTTGAGGGAAGTTGGAAGGGCAGATCTTCCTAGCAGTGAGGTTTTCATCCAGGAAATTCTTGATAGCTTTGCATTCATCAGGGGATAAGGGATATATTTTCCCAATCTTTGGAGTAATGGTTTCCTTGAGATTAATCTCATGGTCATAGTGACACAACAGTGGTATATGGTCAGTTGCTTCTTTGGAGAAGACTGAGGCATATTGAGTATACTCTGGAGAAAGGGTGACTTTGGGTTTGGCCTTTTCAGCTGCCATGGCAAGTTCCATGGTAGTAGTCAGGCAGGCAATGACAGAGGATCCTATAGGGATGAATCAGGAACTGCATTGAATGATGCGATTGTTATAGTTCGGGCCCGCGTACGCTCTATTTTTCATTTCTTACCTTTCGCTCATATGCTTGCATCACTG
>QFEQ01000168.1:103721-125306 GCA_003316335.1 Hemileccinum impolitum | reverse complement strand
ATCATACCTCATGTTTCCTTATCTTTTCACACATTCATCTCCGACGTTCTTCTTTCGTTCCAGAACATTCTTCGTCCTCTTATCTTTACCTACCCTAAAGCTAATTCGGACTCAGACACCTGCCCTAAGGTAGTCGCTCATCGTATATAAACCCTCCCTGTAATTCCCTCCTATCTTAGTTCTATTCACTTCATTCCACCCACCTCAATCGGTGCCTGCAACTCCGTGGTACTACTCCTCCCTTTCCTCTGCCAGCCTAGCCCTCTGCCAAGGGGCCATCTATGCTATATTGTATCCTTTCGATCGCTGTACTGATCTTCAATCTCACTCTTGTCGTACTCNCGATGTCAACACCGTCTATCGTCGTCTCCTCGTCTCAGTGTTCCTAGTCAAACCCATCGTCGTTGCAGCCGGCAACAATAGCCCTTGAGCACTACTTAGTTCTTTCTCCATTTCATCTCTTTGATCAAGTCTGGGCCTTACTCCTTGGAGATAGGCTTTGGAGTTGTTTCAGGTATTGACTCTGACCACTTCATCAATCAGCATGATGACACATATAATGTCCATAAGGTGGTTCAGAAACCATAGATCATTGCATGAAACAGATGGAGGCATCAGTGATATCAAATAGATGAACTCCACTGTTAAGCAGGGCTCATAACCTTTCAAGATATAAAGGTATCCCAAGTGCAAAGGGACAAAGGAATAAGGCTCAAGTAGGAACACTTACTTGAGGCTAATGATCTAAGGTTGGACCAAGAGTCTTGCACTGAGGATCAGAGTAGTGATAGAACAAATCAAGAGTGAACTCATTAGAGATAAGATGATCCTAAAGATCAATCTTATATAGGGGTACATGATATTTACATCTATGTACTGATTTGTATACAAGAACAAATGTTCTATCATATTCTGTACCATTCTAACCAATAAAAGAATGAAGAAAGAGAATGGTATGACTCTCTAGATTATCTGATCTAGGATGGTGTGATATTGCACCATATGTTATCTAATCATGGATCAGATGATCTCATCACATGACCAACATGGATGGTGTAATCAGCAAGTACCAGAAACCACTTTTCCAGACCATGGGAAAAAACGAACATACTATGAACACACTACCATTCTTATCCTAATAGGTTCGTAGTTACTACAAACCTACTACAAATGCATTACGAACCTATTACAAACATACTACAAACATGTTTAGGGTCAAAACCTGGTATTTTTTGTTCATTCCAAATGTTGTTTGGATATGTTCTATAGGTGTTTTAGGTATGTTCTCAACACACTCATGTCCTGCTCCTGGCATATGACTTTTCAACACATTGCTCTTTGATAAGCAGCTGTACCCCCTTTGTGAGAAATACATGTGCAAGCATGCAACACCCTCAGCACTGGAACTGGACCTAGACATTCCGCTCCCTACACATGCTGACCTTGATGACCATCAACCTCCAGTTATGCCTCCTCATCCCCCCTCTCCTTGACCACCTCACACACCTTCACTGGTTGCACCTCCACCTTCTCCACCATGGTGTCTGTGCAAGGCAGCTCCTGAGTGCCACCCGCCAATGCCAGCTCCTGCTGTCCCACCTGCTCCTGTTCACCACTCCAGGCACAAACATCAGGTTCCTACCCAACCTGGGAAACCCTTATTTTGCTGATGCAGCCATTGAGCTACAGTCAGCTACAGCAACTACATTGCATATGTAGTCATTCTACTGTCTGTTACACTGAGTACATAGCATACATAGTACAATTCTGTACGAAAATACCTTTACTACATACACTACATAGACATGGGGCTCTACTATGTAGCTCGTGTACAGGGAGGAAGACAACCCATGATATCAGCCCTACATACTACATACTAGTAGCACTACATAGTGTAGTACTTTTTTCCTGATGAACCGTCTAGAATTCCTGGACGACCCGCGCTGCTAACCAGTCCCGTGTCTCTTCGTCCCATACCACGAGTGGAACCTTGATCTGCGCGGAAACCGTCCCCGCTGCATGGGCCTTCCAACTCCTGTACTCGCCAAATGTACCTCTTCTGAGTACACGCACGGTCGGAAGAGTAAATTTCCCAGCCTGCGATTCTCGCAGATAATTCTCGTTGTGTTGTTGAATATATGCATGGAGTTCCTGGGATACAGAGGTCGGTGAAGGACCTAAATAACAAGGACGCATGGACACGCATTGATACCCAATGATACAGTGAAGTGACGAGGGGGACCTACCCAGTTCGCCATGCAACTCTACGAAAAAGCAGTGACGGGGAATGCTCTCGCGATAATCAGGGGAGACGCAAAATTCAGAGACGACACCAAGTGAATCCGAGGTCGAGTGGATTGCATCCAAGAGTTCCTGCCCCGTCACGATCGCGTTGGCGAGACGTATATACACGCTGCAGATTGTCCCGTTAGTGAGCATCTTCTCACGTGGATCGGTTTCTTTTGCTCACCCCCGTCGCTGTCACAATGAATGGAGGTGAGTGGGAAAGCATTTTCTAAATAATCAATGTGTGCAAACCTCGAGATAATGTATGACCGGCTGACCGTCGCGAGGATCAAAGCCAACGACCTTGATAATGTCTCCGAGACGATACCTCCACAATCCATCTCTCGTCGTCAATACAACTTCATACTTTCCGCCGAGTTCAACGTTCCACTATGAAAATAGGATCAGATTATCCAATTCCAGAGGAACGTAGAAGATGAATACCGATTGTTTGACATACTTGGCGTCTTCCAGAGCATCTATGGGTAAAAACTCGACAATGTCATCTGACCCTACGACCTTGTACAAGCTCGCGTCCCGATGGTCGTATGCGACTGCAAGGAAAGCTTCGCCACAGTTGATACCCAATGTACGCAGTTCCACATCTGGCCCAATACAATGCCGGATCTTATCAAAGTTGAACGATCGTCTCAAAAGATACATCTCAGACACACCTCTGGGACAACGGTCTGGAACGGTCCACTCGAGATCGCAACGACAACCCGCAGCTCAGGCCAAAGTTTAGTGAACCATCCAGGTGACTGTACATCTCGATCAATTTCGCGGAGTTGCGCCGCTCGTGTGGGGTTCGGAGGAAGGAATTTCTGATCGGGGATATGCTGAACGATCGTTTTAGAATATTTCAGGTAATGATGCTCACCAGTAATTTATCCTTGAGATGACCCACTCCAGCTAATTCTGGGATCGATCCTGTGGAGATACATTCGACAAGTACATCCCATTGTTCGTCGATGACGCTGCAAAAGTCGCGAAAAATGGTACTGAACATCGTATTAATGAGTTCAACCTTGGGTTCATAGAGGGCGAATAGTGCATGCACAAAGAGGAATGACTTGTAGTTGGAGATGAAGGAGACACCCAGCGGAGAAGATTGGTCCGGGACTAAATGGACCGGTCAGTTTAGACCGGATACCAGCACCCAACACATATACCGCGTACGTTTCAACCCTTGGTGAAACGGGTCTATATCGACATGCTTGGGACAGATCAGCGCAATGGGCCATGGTGTGCATCAAGGGCGTACCATGTTGTAGAACATTCTAACGGCGACTGTTGACATCACACATACAGCCATTTTCAGTTCGACATCCCCACCATCGTTTACACCTTCGACCACCTGACGGTACGCGAGCGAGTAAACGATACAGTTCTTTCCTCCGTACTTTGTGGCCGGATTTGAAGCCTCCATAATTTGAGATGTGGACGTGGATATGTATTCCGGATGACGATATTTTGGAAAGTATTTTGTTGCGCCAGAACACGTGCCAGACGACAGTGCGATACACTCTGGAAGGCCTGCTGACATGAGGTTTTTAATTGAGGATACCCTACAGGGCTTTTCAAGGAGACGCGATATGAAAGGGGAGTAGTGCTCGTAAACGCTGAGGGGAACACTGTCGTGGAACGTTTGAAACGAGACATCGGAATCGTGATTCAGTTTGATGGCGTCCCGAAATTTGGAGAGGATTTTGGATTCGTTGAAATACGTAGATATGGTGTTTGTTTTGACGAGATGGGAGAGTACGGCCTGCGTGCGTTCGCAAAGACTCGTCACAAGCAACGGCGTGAGGGCTGAGATCGGCTCTGGGGGAAACTTGTTTCTCGACATGGCGATGGTTGAAGCGTCGTGACGAGGATAGCCTGAGGGTTATATCATGGCATCCGTTCGAGCCGGATCATCAAGATCAGCGTAACCACTGTCAGTATCCACGGCTCGGTGCCAATAATTCCGCAACTGCGTTCAGGATGAGGGATGAGGGACTCTACTGGCCTGCGCATTGCATCGTTATGATCCTTTAAGGGTATGATAGAGTGCATGCTCTCGAGAACGAATAGACACCCACCATTATGAAATATCGACAAGTTCCATAACGACCAGGAGCGGCTGACAAGCGATTGATCTATGAACGTCTCCACGGCGTACACCGATTTGTAAACTTGACGACTCATAACTGATCACCACCACAGTACTGTACTTGTTGGTCAACTCGCCCTTTTTACTGTAAAAAAACTTCGAGCGAAGGAATCCACCCCACTCCGAGTCTCCCCTACCTCGAATTGAGACAGGCTAGAAGGGTCCGGGGACAGGCCACAAGCACCTAAATTAAATGAGTGCATCAATCACAGATACGCCAGTCAAACACGCGGCACAAACAGTGATTGGTATGGAAATTGGCACCTGGTCGCACCCTTTACCCTGACAGTCTAGCGCTCAGCTGTGACACGCCCAGTCCAACGTCCAAGTTAGTACGTCCCATCGATAATCTCCGACGACAGAATCACCATGAGAGTTCGTCGCCCGCGGTCACAGGGCAGTGGTGTCCTTCTCCATTTTTCCATCCGATTCCCCCGCGTATACGCCACTTCGCGGCAGGGTCGAGGGCGAGTCCAGCCAGTCCATGGAGGTTATCACCATCACATTTCAAGCCCCGCAGAAGCAAATGTGGTGTAGATACAAGATAGAATGATAAATAGATATGCCGGGCCGCACACGCCGAAATTTGGGATGAAAATCCATGTTTATTCATTTCGTGTCATGCATGCAGTAAGACTCATATGATAGTAAGGGAAAAAAAAACGAACCCAATGAGCGGGGAGTGCGAGTCAACGCTACTAGGAAATAGTACATGTCCCCAAAGTGCGTATGGAAGATATGGCATAGAGACCCCGAGCTCCGAGTGGGAGAGTGAGGTGAGGCGTTCGTTAACCGGCACGCCCGGGCTGCCTCGAGTGGCACTTGAATGAGCCACTGAAACAGAACAGTACAAACTGTCTGAGGAAAAAGAAATGAGGCGTTAGTCGGGATGCCCGAACTGCCCCAAGTGGCACCCGGATGGGCCACTGAAACAACTACAACAGTACAATAAACTTTACGAGTGGATGTAGGTAATGGACCAGAGTTTGGGTATAAAGACAGCAAAGAAAGGTGCGATAATGCGGTAACTGACGTCGTGGATATGATCGATTGCAAAAAGGAACGTACGTGTACACATTGGAAGCCAGTCCTGGTCAGGCACATGAGCTTGGTGCCACATGACCAAGGACGCGCACGTACCGAGTGATCGTGAGCATCATACAGATCGTCAAGTGGTCCTCATGACAGCCCGGGGGTATGAAGGGGAGGACCCAGATTCAGGACCCAGTCCCCGCCCGACTTTGGCTGAGTCAGCCCACGAAAGATGGTGCGATGCAAGAGGACGTCGACCCTTTTCCAACCCAAGGAGCGTTCAACCTCCGGAAGGCCAGGTGCAAGTTTGCAACGAAGTCGGAAAGCATCCTCGACTGCTTGATGGTCGCAGACAAGGCGCCGCTCCTCGAGAGTGAGCTGCTCGTTAAAGGTCTTGTATATCGCCTCGAACACATCCCGACAGCGGATCCCATGGGCGTTCTTGACGTCCACCTCCCAAGAGAATGGCCTCTGCTCAAACATGATGAGCATCTTGGTCATAGTGCCATTTGCCGCTAGTTTGCTCAGCTCGGCATCGGGGACTTTGGTTCTGTAGCCGCGGTCCTGGAAAACCGTCTCGTCCACCGGAAACGCTATATCGAAGCGGAGGAGTCGCTTCGATCGTCGCAAATCATATGGAAGTAGCTGCCAGTGCAAATCAAATGCAGGCTGTTTCATTGGCACTGCCACCATTGGATCAGATAAAGTGTACCATGATAGGTTGGTGGGGGAGGGGGAAGGCACCCAACGCGTACTTACCCAAGCGCGATCCCTGCGGCAACACGCTAGGGATGTTGTACTGGGAGCGAGCTACCTTTTTGGACGCTAGCATCTCTCCCTCGCTCTCATACGAGTCGTAGGACTGGGCGTTCTTGGTCCCTTTGAGAATGGACTTCAGGGGCTTGGCGGGCTGTCCACTGGTGGCATCGGCCCTGGACGATGAGGGAACTCTAGCGGGGGTCTGTGGCCGACATGTGGCAGGGCGAGAGGGGCCAGGGCAGGGCTCCTGTGGGAGGGAGAGGTTTCGAAACTTGGGGGTCTCCGGGACGTAGCCTGGGCTGGTGGGGGAGTGTCGTTGCTTAAACATGACGATCGTGATCAAATATAAACGTGTCGTGGCAGAACGAAGGCGGGGTGGGTGGGGTATGGGGTGTGATGTGGTCCTGGAGCGTGACTTTCAGTGAACCGATAGCGATGAGAATGGGGAGGGAGCGTACCTATAATATGGAAGTGGGAACCGATCCACGAGCGAGTGCGGTTGGGGGAATGACCGCAGTAGCCCGCGCAGTCGAGCTCCAGGGACCTAGACACAGGCGGACAGAGAGGGAGGAGGGGGGAAAGACGCGAGTTATAAGTCAGTTCCTCGAGGCAAGACACGAGGCCGTAAATAAATACCAATCTGCACACCAATAAAACCCATCCAATCACATATCAGCACGTGACCCTATAGTACCGCCATATGCGTTTTGGCACCAACGGCCAAAACGATGAATCTGGGCACGAAAAATTCGGCGGGGGTCCCTCGCTCGACAGCAACTGGACACTGCAGACTTATGGGGAAACACAGGAATGAGACAACCCCACCGACGTACAACCTGGACGGAGTGCCCCTTTTAGGCAAGTGTGAGCCACCGTGATATACATGAAAAATGAGGCCTGACCAAAGACGCGTAATCACCAAACCTCGTCCGAGATAACATGAGGCGTACGCACTGTAGGGACATGCAAGTTCCCTGCATCAGTCCTCGTGCTTGAAGCAAGATCTGGGTGTAGTATTGATGGCCGCCGAGACCTCTCCTAAGCAAGCACGGTGGCAACGAGTTGTTATCGGCCAGTTGAACAGTCGTCCCGCACAAAGGTGAATGAATAGCGAGGCGTCTGGGAACATTGCCAAGGCGAATAGTGTCAGCAGACGGCAGAGACGGCAAAAAGAGTATTTACCGTAGCCTGGAGAGCTTGGCCAATGACAATATCTGGGGGTGGGTTACATCGAGGCGATGGTGGCAGGTGCTTCCATTCCACATGATGCGCAGCATTGGAGTGGTTCTCTTTGGTGACACCGCCCCTGGGCGCTCTCTACGCTCATATCCGCAGCGCCACGGCACCAAGTGGAGACATACACACACAAAGTTGAAAAGCACAGCCTCGTTGAACTTGTCCCCACATGTGAGAACAAATATCCAAAACGGGTCAGCCACTCAATTTTACCCCGTCGTCGTCGACGTCGTACACGGCGGCGAGCACACACACGATGGCGACGCACGCGCTGTTCGAGACATCCTCGGGCTACGCCATCTTTGAGGTCAAACTTCACGACCTCGTCGGCTCACAAACGAGAGCGGTCCAAGACTCGATCAACGACTTTTCAAAGTTCACCAAGATGGTCTCCCTCCTCAGCTTTTCCCCGTTCAAGAGCGCCGCCGACGCGCTCGAAAACATCAATGACATCTCCGAGGGTACGTCTTTGTTGATAGTCTGCCTGTTCCTTGCTCACGGGGTACCAGGTATACTCAATGATCACTTGAAATCCCTCCTCGAGCTCAACCTCTCCAAGGGCGGAAAGAAATCTTCCAAGGTCAAGCTCATCGTCCACGATGCCCCACTCGCAAACGCCATCTTGGAAGGCACAGGCCTCAAATGCGATGCCTCCGAGGATGTCCAAGAAATCCTCCGCGGTATCCGCCAGCACGCCCACAAACTGCTCAAAGGTCTTGACGCCAAAGACCTCGTCAAAGCCCAGCTCGGCCTCGGTCACTCGTACTCCCGCGCCAAACTCAAATTCAACGTGAACCGGGTAGACAACATGATCATCCAAGCTATCGCGCTCCTCGATCAACTCGACAAGGACGTCAACCTTTTCGCGATGCGCATTCGCGAATGGTACGGCTATCATTTCCCCGAACTTATCAAGCTCGTCCCGGATAACTACCAATACGCACGTTTGGCCCAGTTCATCGGCGACAAGGACACCCTCTCAGAGGACAAACTCCCCGAACTGACGTCCATCGTCGACGACAACCCCACACTCGCACAAAACATCCTCGATGCAGCCCGCGGTTCCATGGGCTCATCCATCTCCGACATCGACGTGCTCAACATCTCCGCTTTTGCCACCCGTGCCGTCTCCATCGCCGACTACCGCAAATCCCTCGTCGCCTACCTCTCCGAAAAAATGAACCTCATCGCACCCTCGCTCACAGCACTCCTCGGCGAGCGCATCGGCGCACGCCTCATCAGCCATGCAGGCAGCCTGACCAACCTCAGCAAATACCCCGCCTCGACCGTCCAGATTCTCGGCGCAGAAAAAGCCCTCTTCCGTGCGCTCAAGACAAAAGGCAACACACCCAAGGTAAGCGAGGCAGACAGTGACTCCGACCCCGTGGCTCGTCTCACGTTCCCACGTCAACCGGTAGTACGGCTTGTTATACCACTCCTCGTTCATCGGTCGTGCCGACGCGAAGCACAAGGGCCGAATATCGCGGTTCTTGGCCAACAAGTGCTCGATCGCGTCACGGATAGACTGTTACGGCGGTACGTCGCTTTCTTGGCTTTGCATATCGCCGTCAACGAGCACCTTGTGCGTCTAGACAATCCCACGGCCAAGTTTGGTGATGCACTGCGTGCACAAGTCGAGGAACGACTCGCGTTTTTTGAGACGGGCGTGCCGCCCACCAAGAACGCAGACGCGATTCGGCGGGTCTTGGATAGCCTTGTACTCGACGAGCAAGACGAGGGGGACGAGGAGGAGGATGAAGATGCGACGCGACAACGAGATGGTGATGTCGAGATGGAGGACGCAGAGCCCGTGTTGCCCCTCATCGAGCCGTCGCCCCCACCAAAGAAGAGTAAACACAAGGACAAGGACAAGAAAAACAAGGGCAAGGAAAAAGTAAAGGACAAGGAAAAGGGGATAGAGGCGGAGGAGAGGGAGAAGAAACGAAAGAAGCGGCGGCCAAGCGAAGCGATGGACGTGGATGGGGAGAGCGATTCGGAAGAGGAGGAACGGCCGGTCAAAAAGATCAAGTTGTCCAAAGAGGAGAAAAAGGCGCTCAAAAAAGCTGCCAAGGCGACCAAGAAGGCGGAGAAGGCCACTGCGGGGACAGTAACAGAGGTTCGTCTTATCACTGTTGGTTCTAAGTAGATATGTTGACAGGTCCGTTTGATAGGACATCTCAAAAGGGAAAAAGGAAAAGAAGGACAAGAAGGACAAGGAAAAGAAAGAGAAGAAGGAAAAGAAAGCATGATCAAGCATTATTTTCTTGGCCCGCTGCTGGTGTCTTTCCTGTTGTATTCTCGTTCCATTACCTACCCACGCTTGGCAAACTACAACCATTACCCAAACATGATTCGACAGTGGATGGTTACAATTAGGTTGCTAGATGGTTAGTCGATATTTCGTATTGGGCTCCAACCCAACAACGGATCGCCCTGCAATCTAATACAAGACCGTGCGCTAGATTAAATACTACCAACGTACAATTTAAAGACCTGGGTAATGTACAAACGAGCATCCAAGCTCGCTACTTCAGCAACACAACCTACCTCCGCCAATCAATTATCTCCATAGAATACACCTCTCAATCCAGCACGGCATGCGCCGCCTGCAACACCACTACCGCACTCGCCGACCCACCCATCGCGACCGTCATCGCCGCACCCACGTCCCCGATCGTCTGACGCATCCCCTCCAGCCCGACCGAGCCGACTCCGGACCGGCACCTCTCCAGCAGACGCTTCATCTCGACGTGATGGCTCTCCGTCGCGAGGCGCCGTGACCGACCAGCAACGACTAGCAGGCGGGAGGAAGTCTCTCGAAGCGCGCGGGCATGGCGGATGGCAGCATGGACCGGCATGGGGGTGTGCGCCTCTGAAAAGTGGATGCGAGCGAGGGCAGAGCGGAGACCAGGGGTGGTTGCGTTTGCGGCTTTGGTAGTGGTAGCGGTGTCGGAAGAGGGAGAGGAGGTATATTTAGACCACGCGATCTGGTCGGCGGTTTCAGATTGGAGACGTATCTGGGTCGTCTGTTGACTGTATACCGTATCTGAGGACACGATCGTCTGTGCAGAAAAGCATCAAACGTGAGATCTCAAGAGATCAGAGATACGTCCATGCCCGTGAGAGAGCACGTACCGACACCAAGGGTTCTTCGACAAGCGGGGAAAGCCTCCCATCTGACCTGTCCAGGTCATCGAGATGTGCCAGTGGCGGTCGTGTCAGTTCCTCTCCCAAACTCACATCCTCATCCACCACTCCATCACGTTTCGCCATCCTCGCAACCGTCGCCGTCGCTTTCGGATTCAAACAAAGCTGCACCACAAATTCAAGGGCCAGCCGATCGTCCGGTCCCCCAAGGAACGGGAAAAAGATGTGCAGCGGCCCCCCGACGCGCACATTGGACCGATCGCCCGTGTCAATGAACAAGGCCACGTCCGTCTTACTCTGCGTAAACACGCTCCGCACGAAGTGGGAGTACACCGGTGACTTGTCCTTGGCCCCAGTGACGCTACCAAACAGGACGTCAAGCGGGTTGCGGTCAGACTTGGTCGCTTGCGGTGTCGTTCCCGTCATCGTGGCGTCAGGCGTATCCACGGCCGTAGCCACCAGAGCCGTGGATGGCAGCCACGGGAGTAACACGAGGTGCGAGCCATGCCCTTGCGCATGCTCCGCAACGCTCCGCGCAAAGTCGTCATGCGGTACGACCGACAGCGATGTCGTGATAGCCAGCTCGTTCAGCTCGCCAAACATTTTGAATATGCTCAGCATTGGGTCAGTGTGGACCAGGCTGTCGGCGGCCGATGACTTCATCGTCGCAGACGTCCGGTCAGAGAGCTCGATCAACTGGAGTGCCTCCACGCTCACGCATGGCATACTTGGCTTGCACACCGAGTCCACCGTCGTCGTAGTTGACACGACGTCCGATGGGTTACTCCGTGGCGGAAGGAGGAGCTGCGTGAATGCCATCGCACTCGGAATGTGTTCCAGTTTGTCAAGGACGACCGTGAACCGGTACCGCCAATGTTCCTCGGAGAGCATGCAAGTTGCGTCGTCAAACCGACCATTCTCACCGCCATCCAATGTTGGTGGAGTTTCACCGACCCGGATGCGGCGTTCAGGCGGATAAAGTGCCGTCACGAGAGGCGTCGTCATGAACGTGAGCGTGAGTGCTTCCAGAACGAACATAGAGAACACCCGCTGGGAAATAATCCCCGCCTGAAGACCCACATTCAAGACGATAAGCTCGATCAAGCTACCGAAGGAGGTGAACGGAAAGAAGGAAGCGAGAAAACCCGGACCAACCCTTTACAGCTCATCAATGCACCAATTATGGTGGATTCCCGCCAGCCGAAACCTGCTACCCGTGACGCAATCGTACACCCACCAAACTTTCCTGAGAAAGAAAGAACAATGATGGCGATAGTGAAGGCCCACGTAATACCTAGCAGCACAGTCAACTCCGATCAAAAAAGGGGTTCATCAAAGAAACCGACCGTTATCGAGTAATCCCAGATTCGTATTTAGACCAGACAGCGCAAAAAACTTTGCATGTAGCATTGAGAATAGCACTGATAACAATGACGGGTTACGTACGAGTGGAAGGAACGCGATCGAAACCAGGTCCTCAAGTTTCTCCGTGAGAGTGATGGCGAGACCACCCTCTCGTGGGATGATAAGTCCAGCAAGGAACGCGCCTGCAAATGAATTAGACGGAGACGCCACCAAGCGGCATGCGACGTACCGAAAATGGCGTTCACACCGATACTATCGGTAAAGAAGCTGCAAGCCCATACAAGAATTATCACCACGGTGGTGTAAAACGTGCTGGGACCGTTCTCTATGCTGCCTGTCTTGCGGGCAAGCCAGTGCATAGCGAGCCTGACCGGTATTATAAGAAAGATGGCGAATGCAATACAAGCGAGCAGGATCCATAGTGCTGACAGGCCGGAGCCGGCGTTCACGAGGGCAACGGCGAGCGCAAGTAGGGTCCATCCAGCAATGTCGTTAGCAACGCCTGCGGAGAGGACAACGACACCGATGTTTGTGTCGAGCAAATTGAGTTCCGCTAGAATACGACAGAGAATGGGGAGCGCAGTGATGGAGTATGCGACACCTGTAAAAAGCATAAAGTAGGTGAAGTGGACGGAAGGGTCGATGAAGTGGTGGTATAAAGGGATGGAAAGGCAGGCACCGAGACCGAATGGGAGAGCGATACCAGCCAAGGATACAATGATGGCCATGCGCGCATTGCGCTTGACGATGCTCGTGTCAATTTCGAGACCAACAATGAAAAGGTATAAACAGAGGCCAATATTGGCCACAAGAGATAGATATGGGAGGGACACGGCAGGAAATATATTTTCGGTGAAGCCTGGTATCCTTCCGAATGCAGTCGGGCCTGGTGGACAGAGTGTTGAGTAATGCGGAGATGGAAACGTAGCTGGAATACCTAGTAGAACACCGGCCAGGACCTCGGCAATGACCTTTGGCTGTCTGAGCCGGCGGAGGCCAAGGGAAAGCAGCTGGGCCATGATGACTATGATACCTAGCTAGCATTGAGAAAGTGAAGAACTATACAATAAGGGTGATTTACCGACTTGAATGATCCATAACCTCAAAGGATCTGCTGTCGTAAACACTGCGGGGTTTGTTCCAGTAATGAGACCTCCCTGTCTGAGGATCAGTTAGAGAAACTAAGAGAGAGATGAAAGGACCTCTCCGGTCGCCTCTCGCTTGGAGAAGAGGGAGACGGTAAGACCAGCGTGGTTTAGCATCGCAGCACTGACAGTGAAATCAAGAATGGAGATAATGAGGATATCTCAGGCAGGGAGGCTGAGGTGGTACCGCAGACGTGGATGGACAACTTATATATGTCACCGCTCCGGGCAATGCGGGTGTGCACATACCAATAAGGGAGGCATATTCGTATCGAGTTTGCTCTTCACGACTCCACATCGAGTTTACCGTTGTTCCGTTGTGGTGATGGTCTCGGTGATGGTCGGCCATGGTGAGACACTGGTGTATGACCCAAAGTCTATCCAATGCACCACACTGAATCATCTAAGGGCCTCCTGTCGTTTTCTCTCTCGAGTTCTTTGAGAGAAGCATGATCAGAAAGGTCCCTTCTGCTTCTTTGCTTCTCTGCGCGCGGGAGATCTATAGCCCGCCAGTCCGTTTTTACTCGTGCGCTTTCCTGCAAATATTGATGGTTAGATGTTAGATGTCAGCATCAGACTCCTACCATCACCCGACACGCTTTCGATAAATTCGGCCACTTGTGCATTTGTCTTAGCTAGCTGCTCACATTTGAGGACGCGGGAGCGTTCGGAACAAGCTCGGCGTCATTTATTTCAAGTCCCGAAACAGTTCCGCTGAGCTGCCGCGCGGCACGTAAAAGCCTCAAATCTACTAGTAAGTGGTCACTCACGCTGGCAACGTCGAAGTACTCATCTTTGATGACAGCGTGATTGCCATCTATTCTTTGAGTCATTTTATTCTCTATATTGGTCAGTTTATGATGGCGGAAGCTTGGGAATCCAGGAATTTGTTGATGGTTGGTACATCAGTCTCTCGGATCTGGCCGTGTTGTCTTTCCATGTATTTGCCTGTTGAGTGATATTATTAGTTTCAGACCCACGTTGGGCTGTGTTATGTACTGCCCCGATTCAAGAGCCATCAAATGTTGCCTGCTCCGTGGTATCACTCCGTCGTCATATCCCGTTAATGTTGCAGCTCGTGCGTGTCGAGTCTTTCCCGGGAGTCGGGGACTTGGCACAGCTCCTGATAACAGATGCCCAGAACTTGTTTCAAGTCACTCCGACTCACATCGTGGGATCCCCGCACCGAATGATCGTACGCCCATAGCCACCACCAGACCTGCCGACCCTCGCACCCGAGGGGCTGACGTCCCTGATACTCCTCATTCACCACATGCCTGTCCCTTTTTCAGCATAACGTCCGCCTCGCTGAAGCGATCCATGACGGCCTGACCCGTGCGTGGTCATCCTTCGGGACTACCTCCCTGCAGGTGGAGGTGTGCGCGGCGTGCTTATGGAATACTGGCCGCAGTAGCTCTCATTCGAGAGTGAACAGGACGCTCCGAGGCCAGCTCGGGTAACGAACATCTTCGCAGCAGAGATTCAAGACGCACCTATGATCGCAATCAGGTCACTAATGCGCACATTGAAGTAGAAAGCGAATGGCTTGCATGCTGGTGAGACACATCGATGCTCCGAGCAACGAGAGGGGACGGACATCTTGCTCGTCCGAGTCGACCATCAGGGTGACACGGCGACAATTGGGAATGTCGGGAGCAGTTTCAAGTTGGCACGCGGCCCCGTTCGAGCTTTTAAACCCTTCGTGATTGAAATTTGCTCACCGTGACGGCCACTGCAAAAACATCACCCTCAGGTTACACCACTTAGTAGGCCTGCCGCGCTTCAACATCTCGTAGGTTACCTACCTACCGTACTACTACTAGTAGCACTGTCACATCAGCGTTCTAGCATGGATCGTATACAATAAATAACATCATGAAACACAGCAGGGCACAGCGATCACGCTTGGGAAATAAAACCTGATCCGACATGGTCGTCCCCATTACGCCCACTAGGACCGGCAACGGGAATTTCCCTCTCCACCATCTCTATTTCTTCGCCCTGTTCCGTTCCGTTGCCAGAGTGCATGAACAGGAACGTGCCCCCTTGATCACGATCACTATCCATTGATGTGAAAGGGGACGGGGTGCTAATGTCGCTGTGGCGTCTGCTCGGAATGCGGGCATATAGCTTCCGCATAGTCAAGATGAGTCGGGGGGCCAGCGTGAATGCGGGTACAATTTGCAAGATCGGACTCAGTGCTGTGTCCCACCACCATAATTCGCCCGGTGGGATGTCTTGCATGTAATTCAGATGATTCGTGACTGTATATGATGTTATGCTATCCATATAAATGCATCATTAGCCTAGTATTGGCGTGGTAGAAGAGATAGAAGATAAGATGTGGACATACGCAAGAAAGTAGAACATGCCTTCCTTTGTGAGAAGGGTCAAGTATCGGCCGGGTTCAAATCGATTTGTTGCTCTGTACATCTGAAGCGACTGCCTGATAAATTGAATAGCTTCCAGCAGACCTATCAATCCGCCAAGAATGATCTGGACGATGTATATACTGACTTCGGTCCGCACAGTTTGTGGGGGAAGATATTGCACGCAAAAAAAAAAATCAAGGACTTGAGTATATGAAACTATGTGATTTAGGAGAACGGCAAACATCTTGTCAGCATAGTGTTCATAATATGAAGCTTTGTTTCACATACCTGTTTGGTTCGCTGTGTTGAGCATGAGGCATACAACTAGAAAGAGGATGACTTGGATGGCGTAGAACATCAAGAGGGTACGAAGGATGAACATTGATTTCTTGTACAGTATCCAGACACGGAGGATCATCGCTACTGTATCTACAAGTGTGATTCACCTCGCCAGAAGTGAAAGCAAAAGCTTACTATCTGCGGTACTGATACAAATGAAGAGAGCCCAACTTGAAAAAAGATCAAGAATCTTGCCTAAAAATAGCCCTTCAGTGGATATCCGAACATCGAATAAATGTACTTACAACTATTAAAATATGATCAGCCAGTGAAAGATGAGACCAATCAGCAGAATGAGCAGCATGAACACACACGCCTACCGGTGGGTAGAATTCTTCAGTGTTTTCGTTGGTCATCAGAAGTACAACAAATCACCTTGACAAGGCCAGGCAGGAAAGAGCTCCCCGCTTTGATCAAGTCGGATCAGCTCACCAACTCAGAATTTGAAGGGGTAGACACACAGATGGAAACAATTCTAGTGAACTGGTCAGGATCAATTGGCATGTGGTGTAGTACAGACATACACGACAAAACACAACCCGGAGTAACGAGCCTGGAGGTCAACAACCGTCGGCTTAGTGTGGCATCATGGATATGACAAGACACACCAGAACATAGAGTGTAGACCACCGTGTCCACGATTTGTTTTGCAGCCATATCAGAATATAAGGTTTCCTGCGAAGAGTGGCTGCTCACCCAGACATATGCTATCTATAAAGGTTGTCAGCCAGGCAATTCCTATGTATCATGCCAACAGACATTGGGCGTACCTCATCCAGGAGTGTAAGTACTAGAAATGTTAGGTTCATTAAGCATGAAGCAACACATTATATGATATAGAGTTGTTACTCACCCCAATCATATCCGACAGCAGTGATAATCACAACTAGGAAGGACAATGAATTGTCTGACACAATACCTAAGGTCAACAAGCATACGAGTTATGTAGTCGTCCAGCTGAATGGTTGTGACTACTTGCTGCAGGATGGAAGCCATGAATTCAAGATAGCACAAAGTAAGCTGACACACTGAAGTCTGCAAAGAACAATACAGAGTTTCAAAATTCAGAGACGAATCCATTCTTATAGTACAGTAGAACTTAAGTTATGTAAAATAGCGGTGGACATCCTGTGATATGCTGTGAGCCATCCTAAAAATTTGACCGGGTATTATTTACATCCCCGTTGGCCATGTGCATGTGAAGGAGTCATCCGATGATGATCATGAATAGCGCGACAGACATGGGCGAAGGGTGTGTCTGTAGATATCATCTGGGCTGGTGTGCAGATGTCCCGGGGATGGTACTAGCAATTGGTATGCTGTGGATGCAGCTGGAATTCAATGTCTGGCAGCAGAGAGGGGAGCTAGACACGTGGATCGCGGGATGGTTAACACCAACTTGCGCAGAACAAGCGTTGGTATGCACACTGTTTATACTCCCTTTCACGTCACGATAATTAGAAGCTGTTGTGCCCGTTATAAAGCCACACAAACCTCCCATCCTCTCTGAATTACCTGGCAAGTCTACCAATGTATTTAGACGACCATCCGAAATAACTGTAAGAACGCTCACCTTGCCCAGCGGGTCTTTGAAACCAAACCCTCCGCAGCTGTGAATAATAATCACTGAGACATTCTCAGATCTCTAGGAAACAAAACATGCAGTCTGCGGATAAAAGGCCGATTAACAATATGAATATGAATAATGAGTCCATTGTGATACAACCTCGTCAAGTGTGCGCACCTCTGATAGTATCCTCGTGTAACCACTCTGTTCCGATGCCTCATCCAGGTCGTTATGGTATTGCTCCTTCAAGACATATTCGAGAAATGCTCGGGTTACTGCTCGAAATGCGAATTTAGTAGAATGTCCAATGATTTGTGGTTTGTGGCCGGGGTCCTCTCGAGCTTTATGAGAGAAGCGGCCTCTTTGTCTGCTTCATTGTATCTCTGCACACTGGTGTGTTTTTGCTCGTGCGCTTTCCTGCATTGCACGATGGCGTCAGACGTGGGTGTGCAAAGCCACCTACCGTCACACGATAGGAGTCTCTGTCATTGACACGGCACAGCTAGATGCACGTTCGTCTCAGCTGGCTGCTCGCTCACAATGTTTGAGGGCAATTTGCTCAAGCTCTTGGAGGGCGGCCTCTCGGCACATCATTTATTTCAAGTCCCGAAAGAGCTCCGCTGAGCTACTGGGAGGCACGTAAAAGCAATCAAATCTGATGTTTGATGACAAGTTGTACTTGCGCTCTGATGCAAGGGCTTGCCGTGCATCGTCTGATCCCGTCGAGGTTGCAACTTGTATGTTTTCTTTTTCCAGGGAGTCGGGGGCTTGGCACCACCCCTGCTAACTCCATGCTGGCAGGTGCCCAGAACTTACTTCAAGTCACCCCATGACTCCATGGGGTACGGCAACGTTGTCATTAATGGCATTATGAAGGTTCGTACACGCAAGGGGCTACGTTGATACTTGGAAACAGCCTCCAGTACGTTTTCAAGTTTACAAGATCCGAACCTGTAGCAAGTTTCCGGACCATCAGACGGTTTGACGGAGACCCCCGTTATTCGTATATCGTGGGATTCCAGCTCGTACGTCCATAGCGGCCGCCAGACCTGCTGAGCGGTGAAACTCCCGCACCCGAGGGGCTGACATTCCTGATGTATTCTTCATCCCCATACCCGTCCCTTTCACTGTAACGTCCGCCTCGTTGAAGCGATCCATGACGGCTTGATCTGTACGTAGTTGCCCTTCGAGACTGTCTTCCTGCAGGTGGAGGTCTGCGCGGCGTGTTCATGGAATGTTGGCCGCAATAGCCCTCATTCGAGATAGGGGTCGATAGCCTGTAAAGTCCCTCTTTCGGCTCGGACAACGCCAACCGAGTTTGCACGCGGTCAGGAAGGCGAGGTGCCTGGATAGCATGGTGCTGTGCGAGCGGCGACTTGTCAAGGGTCGATGGAACGTTGTAGCGATTGACCCATCCGCTCTTCCCACCGGGTTCCTCTGCGAATTTACAAGGTTAGTCGCAGGTAGAACGACGCAACGGGATGCATGCCTCTATTCTCCGGAAAATCGTCGAAGGGGAACCGGTTCATCTTGCGAAGTGCATGGATGCCCCAGACGGCGAACCCAATACCGGCGATACTGCAAGCTGTAGACAAGACAGGAGCAGCTCAAATGATGAATATCTGAGACGACAGCAGAGATTTACGACGCACCTATGATCGCAATCAGATCACCGATGCACACATTGGAGTAGACAGTAAATGGTTTGCATGCTGGAGGATTAGATCCAGCGCTCCGAGCAACGAGAATGGTGGGGACGAACATCCTGCTCGTCGACGCTTGGGCTGAAGATCCAGTCGGTTTATCACGCGGGTATTTCTCAAGGTATTGCTGGGGTGCTCGAGCTTTCAAAGCCTTTGAGATTGTGAGAGGTCTAACTTGAAGGACTAGGTCAGGATATGGAGAAGCAGAAAGAGAGAATACTTTAGGAGCCTCATGGACGCAGAATTTATGGACATGGAACTGAATTGATTACGCCAGTGTATAGGGGCCTAGGATACTTTGAAACAGGTCAGCCTGGCGAACGTGCCAGTGAAGGCCAGAAAAGTTTGAGCGCTATTCTGCGAGCTTGAAACAGACTATGCCAGCGACATGATAGTGTAGCGAACTTTGTAACTAAGTCGAGCCGCAAGTGTACCGGGCACTGTCACGTCCGAGTCAACGGCGTGACTTCAACTTCAACTTGAAGTTTCCAGGCTCGATCATCATGCTCTTTTGTCCGACATGTGCCAACCTGCTGGTGATTTCATCAGAGACAGGTTACAACAAATGGGCCTGTAATACGTGCCCGTACGAATTTCCGATATCAAACCAGGTGGGCCTACGCATTCCTGATGTTCTTCCTAATTCGCCAACGTCAAGCCGCAGATGACCTCACGCACGAGAATGAAGCGCAAAGAGGTGGACGACGTGTTGGGTGGCGACGAGATGTGGAAACATGCCGATGCGACAGACGGTGTGTCCCTTCCTCATGGCTCATCATGTCCCTGACGCTCTCGACAGCGATGTGTGATAAATGCAACCATCGGAGAGCGTATTTCTACCAGCTGCAGATTAGGTCTGCGGACGAACCCATGACTACTTGTAGGTCCTCGATATTCTACACATCGTCCAGGATCTAAGGCACGACAGTCCACCGGTATCACAGGCTTTGTTCCCTGTGCTCTGATCGCTCACTAGTGTTTTTTTTCAGATGTGCTGGTTGTGGATATCAATGGCGAGAAAACTAATAGTACTGTCCCAGGACCCACTGGCAGGTACTTGCACTACTAGTGCACAAAATATGAGAGGGGTACCACGGTTTTCAGCGTGTCGACAGGCAGAACTGACATATGCTGGATGAGCAAAGGGGTAAGTCAGCAGGTGGCTCGTATGCGGGTGCTAGCCCATGGGCCTGCGTATCGCCGTGTCCATTGAGCGGAGTGTGACTTGGACTTGTGGCGCCAAGGCGGACATGCGTTCCCCCGAGTCGCCAACTTGGACATGTTTGTATGATCATTGAAGGAGAAGTCGCCTCTTGCTAATACTAGGATCCCTGGTACGCGAGGCTCCGAGTCCGATCGAACATCACCCAGACTGTAAAGAACGGCACAAAGTTGCATCCGTGTCAGGGTGCAGGTACGAGCTAAAAGTATGGTACGAGCACAGGCCATCATTATCCATCAAATAGTAACCAGGACGTAGATTAATGCCAGTGGTTCTAAACTCGCGAGAGAACACATCGAAAACCTCCAAGGTACACTAAGGTAATCACAGTCTACCGATGCTTACCGTGATGATCCGGTGGCTAGCTCTTGCCGGCAGCGGCGGTCGATGTACTAGTAGGCTTTTCAAGTTCGGACGCAACGCGCAGCGTGTCATCACGTTTGTTCATTTATGCTTGCACCTGAACGTTCTGCCCGGACCTATCAGTGACCTACACGACATCAAGGACTTACAACTGCTCCGTGTTGTTGCCAGTCACCGTGACAGTGCTTTGCCATCAAGCAGGACACGGGTGCGCTCAAAACCCACTTGCGGGGCGCTATTCTGGACCGAGAACCGACGCTGCCAGACTCGTCGACCTCAAGTCTGTGGTAAAAAGATGAGTCAGATTCGAGTCGTCATGATCCGCTAATAGCCCAAAGGTGTGGAGTCCACGCAGTTTGAGTTGCCAATGCACCCACTGGCAAAATGTTGCAACTTCAAGTTGAACAATACAATATGTATGATATGTATACACTACAGCCGACGCTGGGATGTACAAAAACACGATATCGATAATCGACGCATTATGCAGCAGCTATAACCTCTATATGCACCGGGACTAGATCGTACACCACCATACGCTCGAGGCTCAATGTATCAACGCCCGCTCCCCATTCCCATTCCCCCCTCCGCCCGAAGTTTCATGCAACAGCAGGATACAAAGCGCAGTGATGAGGTACACCACGACGCTCACGTACACCGGAAAAGATCGGTTGATGAACAGGAGCGTCCCCCCCAACAGCGGTGCGATCATCCCACCTCTTTATCCCGAGCGTTGAGAATACATTAAAGGAGGAGAGGAGGAGGGACGTACATGCGTGACAGCGCCGACGCGATTCCACACGCCGTTCCGCGCACTTTGGTACCGAATATCTCGGGCGTCCACCTAGCCACGACGTCCCCCCCCCCCCCCCCCCCCCCCCCCCCCCCCCCCCC